>NW_022045870.1:1199477-1237024 GCF_001654015.2 Drosophila navojoa | reverse complement strand
GTCTGCCACGCCTCCTTCTGCCTGTTATATACTTTTAACAAAACCATTATACCCTCTTTCCCATTTTCAATGGGTTCAGGGTATAAAAATGCGAAAAGCACGCAAAATACTTCCAGGAGTTGGGGGGCGGGGGCGTGCTGGTGCGGGAGTATATTTAGTCGGCTGGCTGGCTGGCTTTATGTTGGGCCCTGCAGGTGGTCCCGTTTAGCCAGACAGACGACTCCGGCTGGGCGTCGGACTTCCACTGGGCAATCTGACCGCAGAGCGCGTCCTTTTTGGGACCAAAATGAAAGGGCTGTGCTCCGCCGTTGGAACAAATTAAAAAGCAACGGCAAAACGCTTGGCCTTCAGCTACTCCTAGTCCTCGTTGTTGTTATTTATTACCAGACTCCCACAAAAAATAGAAAAAAAGAGAACACAAAATGTGGAAAGGACTCGTGTAGTCCATGACCCTCGCACATGTTTTGTTAAATGTAATTTGGCAAATTGTGTAAAACCAAAAAGGGGATCAAAGTGAGGCGGCGCCAAAAAGCAAGCAAAACTCCAAGCGTCACAGATTAAATCAACTTATCGATAATTAAAATGTTTGTCAACTTAATTGCGTCTTGGGGAAATTCATGAATATATTTAATACATTTAAAAATTTTTTAAATTTAGATTATATTTTTATAAATCCAATTTAATCTTTAAATATTTTGAAAATTATATGTGTATTATATGAATTATAAATATTATTTTATATTATATTATATTATATATTTTGATACATATGAGACGTTTTTAAATTGTATTTTTTAAATATTATTTATGTTTTGTATCATATAATTTCAAAGTTTTTTTTTTAAACAAAATAATTCATTGTATAAATCAAAATATAATTTATTTCAGTAAAATATTTTATTTATAAAATAATATTTATTAAAAAATATTATTTTTTAAATTTGAAAATAACATCTTAACGTAATTTATTTTTAAGAAATTTGGTCTGTAATTATTATTTATTTTAATTATTATCTTTAGCTATAGAACTATGCGTTATTAATATGACAGATACATTAATAATTGGGCATAAGTAAATATGATAAATCAGATTAATATTTTCTGAATTTTTATTGAGGTTCTTTCTTGAGATATTCTAATCTAAGTTGGCCAGGAATAAGTGAATTGCTTCTTTGCCATTTTGCTGGTCCACCAGTTTTCATGTAGACAGCAATATCTTTTCAGTTGAATTTTCTGCTCATGATTAGTTGAGTACAAAGCTTGTTAAAGAACTTTATTAATATTCGTTATATATGCAGAGTTTATATAATACTCAGTCAAACATACATACATACGCGCATACTCAAATTAAATACCTTTTGAAAAGTGAGAAAAATTCCAAACTAATTGCCACCACGTAGCTGCTGCTGCTCGACTCACTTGATGATGCCTTTTGCTCACTTGCGACTTTCATTTTGCTTTAGCTGCGCACACATACACACACAGCCACACACACACACACACATTTATGCATGTGTGCATGCAGATAGAGTAGAGTATCTATAAGATACTTGTATTCATCATAGAGCATAATGGCGCAACATTTGCACTCAAGCTGCCGCACTTTGCATGCCACAAGGCCCCAAGCCGAAGACATCGCAAATTTGTCGCAGCGAGTGCGGAACCTGCCCCGCCCTGCCCTGCCACGCCCCCCATTTGGCCTGTTCCTTTGGCATGCCTGACACGCTTGACAAATTCGCTTGCAATTATTTATAGAAGTGCCGAGCCGAGAGAGCGAAGCGAGGCGACGAGCAGCATCGAGCGACGTCTTGACTCCAAACTACTTGACTGCAACAGCAACAGCAACAGCAACAGCAACAGCAACAGCAACAGCAACTGCCGTGTGGCATATGAATAAATGAATGTATGAATGAGTGAATGAATGAATGCGTGTGTGAATGATGCGAACAAACTGTGGTGACTATCTGCCTGCCTGACTGCGTGACTGCCTGACTGCCTGACTGCTCTGAGTGTCTGTCTATCTGGCTGGCTTTGCATATGCCACGGCGTGTGATCCACTTTTTGGGCAATTTAATTATGAAATGCATTCGAATTTTATTTTTACGCTGGCCTCGCCTCATCATTTCTGCATCTGCGTATGTATTTGTAGTCGTATCTGTATCCGCTTCGATTTATGTGCCAAGTGTCACTTGAGTTGAAAATTGCAATTTTTCTGTCTCAATTTTGTTTCTGTTTTTTGTGGTTTTCTCTTTTTCTCGAACTCATTTGGCCGTAATAAATATCTATGCTAAATTTATTTGCAGCTTTTCGATAGTTTCGTGACTCACTAACGGTTGCTTAATTAAAAAACTTTGTGCTATTTGTATAATGTTCATAATTTACATGCGCCAGCCACAAGATAAAAACGAGAGCAAAACTGATAAAAAAAAATGTGAATAAAACAAAAACCAACAAAAGGAATGAACTGCAGCCAGTTAAGCGCAAAGGTTTTTTTTATGGATTTAGCTCTGTGTAGTCAGTTGGGTCTTTTTTTCTGTGCGTCCAGTAGCTGGGCTAATTAAACGAGGCAACAAGTTAATTAGCAGCGACAAAGGACGAGCACACAGGACTTTGGTCCGAGTGCCATTATGTTAAAAAGCCAAAGCATACTTGCAGGCGCTCGCTCATTATAATACTAATACAAGTGCTGGCCGGGCGCGTCTTTTTTCCAACGGAGTTGTGCAAGTTATTAGTGCGGCTTTGTGGTTGCGGATAAAACTGACAAAGTGCAGCGAGTGCAGCGGCAGTAGCTCCAGTTAACAATATGCCAATGATTAGCTGGCTAGCCCTCTCTTTCTCTCTCTCTCTCTCTCTCTCTCTGGCAAAGTAATCAGCGCGCAGTCAAAGCGGAGGCCAAATGTGGTGCACTGCCATGATTTACCTTCAAGCAGATTGGCTTTAAGCCACATGTGTGTGTGTGTGTGTGTGTGTGTGTGGGGCTGCTCATATGACAGCTGTCATTCAGCTGCAATCTTCATTAGTCCACGGCACAATCAGCCAAATGCAAGCCATTTGCCTTCATTTTGCTTTCGGTTCTCTGTTTTGGCTAACAATTTGCGGCAAGTATTTTTGCACATTTTCGTTTCGTTTTTATTTTTTCTCCGATTTTTTGGGCAATGGCGGCGCATCCTTTGCAGGGCACTCGTAATTAACTAAAATGCCAAGTGTAGGTCACCGAGCAGGAGGAGACGCGCGCCCGTTTGGGTTTGCATAAATACCAAATGCTCGACAGACAGTCAAGGATTTCATTTAGTTGCCAGTTTCTCCATTAAGCTGTAGTTCACTCAGTCTCTCTCTCTCTCTCTCCCACTCTATGTGCTCTATTTCTACTTTTTTGCATGTGTCTCTCTGTGTGTGTGTGCCCGTTTTATTCTAATTTAATTTAGTTTTAAGCGACATGCACAGAGTCCGCCTCAGTGTGAGTGTTGCAAAGTGCCGCTGGCAGTATGCGCTGCTGTGAGTGTTGAGTAATTGATTTTATGTACAGAAATTTCGTGTGTTGCCAAGTGGAATCGAAAGCTAATTCAGCTTAGTTCCTTTCGTTAAATAAAAATGTTGTCTCGAGCGTCGCCAACCAAAACTAGACATAATCTGCTAATCGATTGTCCAAAACTGGACAAGCAACTGTCCAAAGCACTTAGAGCCAGCTGACAACAATGGCTCGTTCTAGGAATCAAAGAGTAAATTGCAGTGACAGCGACTGCAGGGCATCAGCTTGCTGCTAAGCAACGCACTGCACTGAAACGCAATGAGCAAAATAAAAAGTAAAGAAACAAAAAGAATGAGTGGGAAAGGGCGAAAAAAGTCCATTTTACTAGCATCACGTGGACCGGCGGGTGTATTACGTTTTTCAATTAGCTAAATTACAATTGGGAAAAAAAGAGGGGAAAAAGAAAAAAGTGAAGCAAAAGGCAAACATATACACACGCTGAATCCGAAAAGTTCCTTTGTGGCAGTGTTGGACAACGGGCTGGAGTGGGAATTTAATTGCATCTATTGAATATTAAGCTAGGGCAGCTTACTTGCGAGTTCACATATACATATACGTATGTGCAGCTTAACTTGCCCCACCATAATCCTAATCAGTTTAAGCTTCATTTCGGAAAGTTTTTGCAAACCTTTTTCAGCCTCAGTTTGCAAAGATTTTCACTCCAAACACAGCTCGAAATAAGTTTTTGGGCATAGTTTTTAATTTAGTTAAGCCAGCGACGGCTAAGACATCCAACTTGTGATGGCACAAACACACACACGCACACAGAGAGAGAGAGGGAGAGAGAGAGAGACACACACACAAACATTGCCAAAGGTTTGAGTCAGATTTGTGACTCGCACGCATCTGTCGCAGATTTTGACATGTGGCAGCTGGAGAAAAACGGCAAAAGTCAAGCTAAAAGAGTTTGCAGCTTGAGCATTTGCCGGGTGGGCTAAACAGAAACAAAAAAACACTGAACAGGTGACTTTTTGCCAGAGCCAAAAAGTTGAAAAGCGGTAAACAAGCTGAAAATGTCGCGACTGTCAAAACTCTGGCGCCAACAAAAGGGTTTACTTTTTTACTCTAACTCTAGCTAAATATCACTCTAAATGCCTTCATATCCTGCCGGTGCTGCTGCTGCTCCTGCTTGCTCCTGGTGAATGTTTTGCACTTTGTCTGTCAAGTCTTCTGCTTTCACGGCAAGTGTTGCTGCCAATTTATTGCAGCAGTTAATTTGCATGAAATATAAATAAATGGCAAACAACTTGAGACAGTTTCGTGCACTTTAAGCGAGACCCGACTGTGTGGCCTCCACCACCTCCCACCCAGCCCCACTGCCGCCGCAGACACCCTACTCGGGTATGCCAAATTTAAAATTAAATTAGAATTTCTCCAGCTACTTGCAGAGCTCGGCAGAGCACGGCTCGGCTCGGCAGCTCGGTGTGTAATTTAAAACTATTTTACATGGCTGCTAAAGAGAGTCTCGCGCATGTGTGTGTGTGTGTGTGTGTGTGTATGTGTGTTGGTGTGTGCGTTAGATAAAAAGGCATTCTGCAAGCTTTTTGAGCTGCAGCCAACTTAAACTTGTTAAGCTTCAGGGAATTTCAGCTTTGCAAAACAGCAAAAAATAAAAGTGCTACAAAAAAATACTGCAAATGGTTGGGGGTAAAAAATACAAAAAATAGAAAAAAAAAGATGTTAGAATATTTAAACTCAACTTGATATGCGCCTGGGAGCTTACTATGTCTTCCAATTCGCTCTCCCTCTCTCTGTCTGCCTGTCTGTGTGTGTGCGTGTGTGCATCTGTGTGATTTATAGTGAGCTGGGATTAAGCTGTCTTTGTGCTGCACAAGAATGTTGTAGGAAATTTTTAGTATAATGCACATGATAGAAGACGGCGCCTGGCCTAGCAGATCTCAAATTCCCCGAGGCGGAAGTCACAGACAGCCGGGGATTGCAATTGTGAATGGGAATGGAGTACTCTCGCTCGCATTTCTTTTCTCATTCCATATATTTATTTCTGCTGAGGTGCAGAGCTCAATAAACGCTTAATGCATATGCCATTTGGCATTGTTGAGCGAACTGATGATAGTTTGAGCAGCTTTGGTATTTTTAAATAATATTTAATATATATTATTATGCAGCTGTGATCAGAAATTGAATGGGTTTTATTTAACAAAATGAAAACTCAATATTCAAAGCTTCCAAATTGCTTTAAGGAGTACTTCAAATGCAGAGCCATGTTTGACCAGCTTTTGTTTTCTACTCTATATGCATATATACATACATATATCTCTATTCAAACACACTCACCTATATCTTTAATTGAGTTCAATGCACTTTGAAACCAATTAGCCAAAGTACAAAACAACAAATACTCAGACGGGAAAATACTGAAAAGCAGCGCACACGAGGAATCAATAAAAGAGGAGCAAGCGCAAGCTAGAAATAAACAAAAACCATATGAAAAATGGCGTCGCATGGCATAACGGTAAAGGCAAAAAAGCAAAAAAAAAAAAAAATAAGGGGGAGAGAAAAATACCAAAAGAATGAAAGAAATACTCGTTTATAGTCGGTCTATGCGTGGTTAGGCGAAGCAAAAGCGATGACGACGCTGCCGCCATTGTTAATAGGATTAGGAAGCACAACAGCCAACAACTAGCACAACAGAAACAACAACAACAACAACAACAATAGTAGTAGTAGCAGCAGCAGCAGCAACAACAAAAAGAAATGCGGCTGCTATACATTTCGCAAAGCAAAGCTAACGGCATTAGCAACGGCCAAAACCCACAGCAACAGCAACAGTAACAACAACAACAACAGCAGCAACAACAATTAAAAGCAAACGAATCACTCACACACACAAATGCACACACACATAAAACAGCGATAAAAAGCCAGCGCACAGCGAGAAGACGCAGAAGAGGCAGGAAAAAAAACACAACAACTACAAAAATACAGAAAATCATTTATAGTAAAGACAGCGAAATAGCAATAGACAGAGACAGCAAACGACGAGAGCCGTCAGACAGACAGAGAGCGCCAGTCGGAGCAAAGCAAACAAAAGTAAATTAGATTGTGTGGCCCATTAAGGCATTAAGATTTCATTGCTGTTGTTCTTGTTGCTGTTGCTGTTGCTGTTGTTACTGTTGTTTCTGTTGTAGCTGTGTGTCTAAGGCTCGGCTATTGGTCGCTGTGTGTGGGAGGGGGACAGAGGTGCCCAAGTGAACTGTGCCCTGCGCCATATGGGACATAAGTTGGCCAAAGACAGTGCGCTATGTGTGCACAGAGAGAAAAAACCTAATTAAATTAATTAGCATTGGCAAATTCAATTGAAGCTGAGAAAATTCAGCTTATATTTCTAATGAAAGTTACAAATAAAATAAAATGTATTAAATTCTATAATTGGTAAATTAAATACAATTTAAATAAAATAAAAAATAATAATATAAATAATAATAATAAACTAAATATATAAATGTTTATAAATATTTATTAGAATGCATTTTTATAACTATAATAATTGATGAATTAAGTTCAGCTGAAAATATAAAATTAAATGAAATTATGTTAAATTTAATTTTTAAAATTGATTGATGTACTGAAAATTGAAGTTTATGAAATTGTTAAACTTTATTTTTAGCTTAATTATGACAGAAACGCAACTTCATAATAAAATAAATAATATACCAATTATAATAAAGAGTATCACATATTATATATGAAGAAACCAAACCGATACTAGCACAACTGCCTTCGTTTTTCTCTCAGTGTATCTTCTGTTACATGCCCCTCGACGTGCTCGCATTGAGCTCTTAAAGCGTCGGCGTTGCTAGCGCTGCCAGGCACTTTAAGGGTTTCACTTAAGACCCCAGCCGGCAGGGGTAAGGGCTGGGTAAGGGATAGGCAACATACACTACGCTACACAAACAACACTACACTGCATATGTGTATATGTGTATATGTGTATATACATTGAAACACTTGAGCATTTTGTTGACTTGTTAAGGCCGCCATTGCCATCTGGAATCGCAGCGCGCAACGGTTCAACATCTCATCGGGCATCTCATCTTGTTGCACGGGCCGCTGGATACGTGACTTTTTGCGGTTTGCTTGGATTTGGCTGCTAAAAGTGCTAAAAATTGCCAACGCTGACGCCTCTGCCTCCGCCTCCTGAAAGCCTCCTGAAAGCCTCCTCAAAGCTGTTATTTTGTTATTTCGCTATTTGCCTGTTTATTTGTGCGCGCGCGCTTAATGGCCTTGAAGTGAGCGCGAGTCCGAAATGTATCTTGTTTCTGCTGGATGTCATTGCATGGCCAGCTAAATTTAATGGCCAACTGAGGTGTGTCTAGCTATCTTCCTCTGTGTGTGTGTGTGTCTAAGTGCCTACTGCTGGCATTTGCCATTGTTTGCCTACTTTTAGGAGCTGTCATTCTATTGTTGAGCATTTGACTTAATTTAAAGTGTGACGTCCACTCAAGTCTAATTGTCTGCGTGTGTGTGTGTGTGTGTGTGTGTGCGTGTGTTTGAGGGGCGACAAAGGGTGAGCTGCAAATAGACAAACAATTTATATACATTTGTAAACTGTTTAGCTAACGTGCCGAATGCTCCATCGAACGCTGAAATTCACCCGAATGCGACGTTGTTTGTGTTTGCTCTGCTTAATAGTTTGTGTTATGTCTATAACAATTAACATCCATCGCTCCATTAAATCACTAGGAAATTCGATGTGCCCAAATAGTTGGCACTGTGACGAATCCTACGATGTTTAGTTCTGAGCATGGGCTTAATGGGAGTTCTGATTTATTAAGGGTAGTTGAGCCAGAGGAAATGCGGCTCGGACTGCGAAATATAGAATATATTATTTTTATTATTTAATATCTAGTAGGCATAAGATTACCAGATTATATATCACTATGGAATAAGTTGTTTTTATACAATTTTATTGCATTCAAATAGAATGATATTAAGTAAGTTAATCTGCTCATGAGTTCCATTGCGTTATTGATTTTTTCGGTAACTAAGGAAAGTTAGATTTTAGCTTTTCATTATAGTGTTATATGTAAATTTTAAGTACTCTTATATGTTTTATTCATGGTCACACCATAACTTATTCATTTCTTCCATTTTTCTTTGCAGGTAAATAATCATTATCCCTCTATTCACACTTCTATGCAAGGCTCAGGCTTCTGTAAGTAATTTAATCAGCTTTTCAGAAAGGCGCAAATTTTTAATTACATTGAAATTCTCACACCCCAATCGAAATTTTGACAACGTTCACATTGAGTGTGCTGAAACCCGAATTCGTTATGTGAGGCAGCTATGGCATTTGTAAATGTCTTGAAACAAATCAACTCCGACTGCCCACAAGTTTTGCGAGCCACATATTTATGCAGATCATCATTAACGAACCCAATGCGAACCCCTTGAAGAAAATCAAACTCAGCGAAGAAGAAAATTAATTTATGTATGTGCATATGCAGCAGCAGCAGCAGCAGGCAGACGAAAGGGTTGACCGAATAGCCATACGAAATTGATTGGAGTAGGGGCTGAGGCTGGGGTTGGGAAAACTAAACACGAGTTCAACTCCTCTGAGCAGTTTGGACAATGCATGGCATCATTAATATGCTGAGCTCTGCATGTGACAAAGGACACTCGGACGGACAGACCTGGTAGACCAGGCAGACCTGGCCAAGTCAGGCTGGGGCAGCTCAGGCCACTGGCCGGCAGCAACAACAATGCATTATAATGTGCTTATAAATATATTGTTGTGCGAGTGCTTAGGATGCTCAGCATCTCTTTCGGCTGAGGAACTCAAGGGTTGAACTGAACTAACTGTCTTTCCCAGGGCCTCGAATCATTAGAAACCCGAAAAATTTCATGAAAAACTTGTTTAGAATTTCATCATTTCGATTGTCTTTCGTCTATCGTCTTTTACCCACAATGGCAGCGAGCGTGTGTGTGTTTTTCGTTAGATTTTGCGTTGATAACAAGTTCAGTTCGGTTTTTATTGTATTACTGCCACTAAAAGGGGTAGAGTTTTGAAGGTCAAGCGAAAGTCGTTCACACGTTTCACAATTAGCAGCTGGCGCTGAGAGTCGGTCAAGTCGGTCAAGTCGGCTGATTATTATAAACTAAGTTGGTTTGCTCGGAACACTAGGCTACGCTCTGCCCACTCCTTACAACGTTCAGCCCATGTGCCTTTGCATAAATTGAGCCTCGACAACCCCAAACAGTTCCTTTCCGTTCCATTTATATGTATACATATATATATTTTTTTATTGTGCCCCGAACCTTATTTGCTGTCAAAGGGCAACCCGTTCCGGAATGGGACACGCGCCCAGCAGACGCTGCCCTCCACTTGGTGCTCGCTGTTGATTTCTATCTCTTGGCAGTTGTTTATGCAGTGGCTGAAACTGGACCTACATATATTTTATAGTTGCCATCGGATTTGTTGTTGTTGCTGTGCGGATTTTTCGCATTTTATTGAGATGAATTACATGAAATATACGTATAAATGAGGGTCAACGATTGCCGTTCACAGTTGCCAAACCCAAACCCAATGCCAATACCAATTCGAACTCGAATCCCTAGTAAAGTCTCATATGTATTAATGATTGTGGATTTAACTTGATGTACTGACCATGTTGCTCAATGTGACTTAAGCGACAACAACAACAGCAACATCACAACAGGGCGCAAATCAATAGAACACTGTGAGACATTCCGCACATTGGGCCCACAGTTCGGACAGTTTGGATAGGCGCAAAATTTTAATGTCCCTTTTGCTGCGTTCATAAATTTTTATTATGTAATTGAGTTTGTTCGGGACTTTTATGAGGGCGGCGTCGGTGGCGGGGGCGGGGAGGTGTCTTTGTCGAATGTCTCCAAATAAAACAATAAAACCAAATGGCGAAATGCTCGAATACCAAACAGAACAAAAATAGTAGAAGATAGAAAGAGAAAGAGAAGGAGAAGGAGAAGGAGGAGATAGAGAAAAGCAGAAAGGGGGCATATTAATAAATAAAATGGGGTTCACAGAGCGGCGGGTTAAGGGTTCTTTTGTTGTTATTTGTGGGGTTTAGCACAATATCTTTATGATATGCATGTTATGTACAAATTCTGGCTAGATGGGGGTAGAAGCGATCAATAAATGTAAATACAGCTGCAAATGTGCAGTAGCCGAGTGCTCGCCACAGCGATAAAACTTCAGATATGTTCCGATAAGCGATAACGACTGTGTCCAATTTAAGAGCGTGCCAACTGCCTGAGAGAAACTAATTTTATAATTGAATCGGATATCGACTATAGTAGATAGAGAAGTGTACATTTATTGCAGATCTATTATCTATTGAGGGTAACTTTGATTGTCGAAATATATTTGAGAAAAATGTAAAAATGAAAAAAATATCGATGATTGAGTTTTCCAATGTTAGCAATCAATTAGTTACATATAGCTTCATCAATGTTTTCCAAGATAAAACATTGAGTTACTACATATATAAGCAGAGCTATGTAGAGATAAATATTTATATTGATTCATTAATCAAGGGAAATAATATACTCATAAATCCCTTAACACTTTCACTCCAATAATTAGTTCACTTCATTAAACATTATAACTGTCCAAATAAATATCGTAATCATTATGAGAACTCTTTCAGCCACTCTCTCTCTCCGTCTCTCTCCCGCTTAGTGCAGTGTATCAATAGGATATTCATAACCACATTCGATATGTGCTCGTACTTTACTTCATGACATCTGCAGTCATTCACATTCTCATTATGAATTGATTAAGCCGCGGCAATAGGCCAGCCGAACGCAATATTTTGACAGCAAACACGCGCCAGTGGAACGCGAATCAACGAGAGTCCCAGTTTCAGATAAAGGCGCAATAAATTTACATAAATTACCCGCATGAATGCAAAGAATGCCTCTCGAGATGGGCCTTTCAGTACAGCAAACGGTAGAGAGAGAGAGAGAGAGAGAGACAGAGGAAGGGAGGGAGGGGTGTAAAAAAAAGGAGAAGTGTCCCAAATGCGCAGCAATTCAATAAGCAGAAGCGAGTGAAAGGCAAACCTGAAATATGCGGCACGTTCCACACGTAACTCGAGTTTTGGGCTTTGGTTTCAACGGATCGCAGCGCCTAAGGGAAAACATGTCCCGTAAGCAGACGCCGCACGCAATTAGCATGCTAAGAGCAGGCCGCAGATAAAGCAGCTGGAGAAGCGGCTCAAAATGATAAATAATAAGACATCGAGCCGGGCACACGCTCATAAATCTCTGACGCACTTCGTCGCATTTGCTGCCTTCGATCTGGTTCGCCCGGTTTCCGTAGCTTCTTTATATTATTTTTTATTTTTCATTCATTCTTCTGTTTCAATTGGTGTCCCATATCCGGAACCCTTCTCAGCTTTTGTTGTGTGCCGCGGCACAATACTCGCCCGATACGGTGAAAGGTTAAGGTGTCATTTCATTTTTTACGCTTCTCTTTTTTTTTTTTTTTTTGATTTTTTAATACTTGCCCTCCGACAATCATCAACAAATTTGTTTAACATTCTCACTTGAATTACGGACTGCTCATCCTCTTTATTCTTGGCTCTATTCTCTGCGCCAAGTGTCACAACCCTTAAGTTGACACGGGACAGTGGGTGCGCGTTCTTAGAGCTCTTAAAAGTTGGGTATTTCGGCTTTCTAATGGCATATGTAACGCAGTAAGCAGATGCGACTCTCAATCTTCCTTCCACTGCCCTTCTAGGTCTATAGGAGCTATTTGGCATTATTATATTGTAGTTGGTATATGTTTGTATATTAGTTTTATAAGTAATAATATTTACATTTAAATGACTTTCGATTTTCATATATATTGGTATAGTTTGAGTTTAGTTAAAGTTAGGCATTGATGAACTGACAACATTTAAAAAATAATAAAAAAAATCAAATCCCTAGTTTAGTTCTATAAAATATAGAAATTCACTCAATCTTAAAAAGTTTTCCATATATGTATATCAAGAGAAAGCGCAACATATACCAATGGCACTCTAAAGTTTCTGTCAAGCCTCATAGACTCTCAACTCTCCTTATCATTCCTACATGCTCTAAAGACAATAGTTCAATATAAATGATTTCTAAAACTTGTACAAACATCTATTAAGAGTATTTACTTGTTAACATAGCAAATACTTTGCTTCCTTGCTCTAACTATATATTCTTTACTTTCCCTGTAATTGTTGTTGTTGCTGGCTGGCCGTCACATTGCTGTCAAAGGCTTTGCCCAACTGTTCTCTGAACTGTTATTGTTGGCCCAAAGTTGTTGCCGACAATACCAAACTCTTTGAAAGTTTATTCTTTTTAATTAAAGTTGAATGCGAGGCAAGTCGCGGCCGGGCCAGGCCGGTCCGGGCCTACTAGAAAATTACGCAACTCAGTTGCCTGGTGTGTAAAGTAATGTGATTGCCTCGGAAACTTAAGTTCCCCACAGTTGCTGGCCTATTGACACTTTGTAATTAGAGTTTTGTTTGCGAGTTAACAGTGTCGGGATCGAACGTTGCCTAGGCGCTGCGCTGGCTGTGATGGCTTTTGTGTGGTCGGCTAATTGGATCACTTCAACAGCTCTACCCTCAAAACCCAATTCAGAGGCAAGCTCTTAACTTGGACTCTTCGACACCCTTCAGGTTTTGACTCAACTCTCAGTGCTCTTAGGCTCAACATATCACTCAAGCTCAGACACGCATATGTAAATCTCTTGAGCAACCCCCAATTGACTGTTAACCTCTGTCTCTCTGTGCCTGTAGTCTCCCGCTCTCGCTCTCACCCTCTCTCTCTCTCTCTCTTATCGACTCTATCTTGAATATCTTATAAGGAGACTCCGGTTGGCATTTGCTTTAGCGCCTTCTCCAATACAAACTCGCTTGACTTTGATTTGTGCTTAGCTGTTGGCCAATGCTCACCCTTACCCCTGGGTGAGTTGAACGCGCTAAGCTGACGTCATCAACACCCGGTCGAATGTTGTTTGGGTGTGTAAATTGCATGAGTCACTCGCACCACTCGCACCACTCAGACCACTCGGACCCCTCGAAAATTGGTCTTAGAATCCGTCGCTAAACTAAACCCCCCCCCCCCCCCCCCCCCACACACACACACACAGTTTCAACCACTATCCGATTTCAGACCCTTTTCAGGCCACCGCCCACGTAATTGCTTCCTGCAGATTTCGGCCACTGGGCAAGCAGGGGGCAGGCACTGGCGACGGCTGGGCTCTGCGCCGTAGGCCTCAAGCATTGTGCCGGCTGCCTTGTGCCCTGCATAATTAAACAGTCGACTGTATTTTAAACCACTTAAAATTGGCAAACGGAAGTCCTGCGCCGCGTCACGCCCCGCAGCAAACACCTGTCAAGTTTAGCTGCCAAAAGCTGAGCACGAAAAAAGAAGGAAATAAAAATAAAGCTGAAAGCCTGATAGAAGCAGGTCTAGTCCTTATTAGCAGCGCCCTTTGGCCTACTCATTGCTGTGTTTCATTGCGACAATAAAATCGAACACCCGCCGCCTCCGCTGCCAATAAAACGTTGACTGCCCTGCCAGTGACAGCTATCGGGCTAGCTAGGCGAGGGATGGCAAGAGGCGGGGCGGTGGAATGTCCACCTGACGTCCCACTTGATGAAGTAAGTGCAGGTCAATCGATATATATTTTTGCCATTCCCTATATTTATGGGCATACATGTACAATATATAGGGCGGGAGAGTGTGATATTTGAGCCAGCCCAAACGGCGACAATAACAGCTGAGCTACTCATGAGAAATTCATTTCGTTCTCCCCTGATTGGCCAAAGCCAAGCAAAGCTGCATTAAATGGCTTTGGGATTTCGGAATTGAGCCTCGAACAACAGCGGGGGGTACATGAGGATAATTCGAGTACTAATCTAGATGGACAGAGGAATCTACTCTAAATGGCTAGAAATTGTGATTGATTATTCACAAAAAGAAAACACTTATTGGCTTTATTTTAATAAGTATTAATGGAATACAAGTAAAGCAAAGTGAAGAAAGATATATATATATATATAAATAATAAGATATGATATTTATGATATATTTTACAGAATAAATAAATATATAATATATATTATTATGTCAAAAAAAAAAAAAAAAAAGAAAAGAGAAATAATTATTTCACATTGATTAATCTAAAGAACTATGAAAGTGATATGTAAATTTTAATTTTCTCCATCTTTATACTCTAGAGGAGTAGAATTTAGTCTAAATTGTTGCTTTTCTTTCTCAGCAAAAGTATTTTAATTTTTCCATTTATAAAAGCTGTTGAAATTTAAATTGATAATCATTTTAATCAACTTATCAATTAGTGCTTGAGCTAAAGCAGTTTTTACTAGATTTATCAACACTCATGTCCTTGACTTTCTACTTTTCAATTTTTATTACTCACTCAAAGACCGTAGCTAACATTCCATTACGATCCCATTTCCGACTTCAAGTCAGTCTTGACTTCATCAACAGCAAAATTCACTAAATATTTCACTGAATTAATTTTGTCATTCCTTAATAAAATAGCTAAGGTCGCCTTCTCATAAAGTCAACAAGTAAAAGCCATTACTTTGGGGCACACAAATAACTGTATTTAAAGAGTTTGTTAATCATTTGGCCTCGAAATCATTTGTCATATTTGCTCATTCAATAATAAATTGTGGGCACTTGAATCATAAATTCAATTATGCGGAAACATAGTTAATGATGTTCGGGCCTGGTCCGGCAAATTGATTAAATAATAAAATGTCATTTGTGGCATATAATATTGGCCAGCTGTTGGTTGAATGAGCCCAAAAGCCAGAAATAGACCAGCTCACCGCCGCTACCAAAATGACAGAGGCATAATCATCGGACGTCCAAATTGATGTGGAAGCCAAGCGTTGAGATGGTTTTTAGTTTTTAATCAAGTTCTTGGGTCTTGGCTATCATTAACATAACTCAGTGGTCGTCATCATTAGGCTGAACTTTGCGCCAAAAATAAAAACTGAACCCTCAACAGCTGTTGCACACGCACACACACACGCACACAGGGAGTTCTAATCGAACAAAAAGCAAAAGTTCCTTCAGTTTCTTAACTACCCTTCCGGGCAGCCAATGACCAGGCAATAGCAAATGCTGCCGCCCCAGGCACAAGTCTCATTACAAATAAATATCTTGGACTATTTATAATGCCTGGACCTGGGCAGCCTTTTGCTTTTTCGTGTTTCTTCTCTGTTTCTCTGCTCTTTGCGCAAATTATGCAGATTAGAGGGGTCAGTCAGTCCTTAGAGTCGAATCTACACAGCTGGCGGCCGTTAAGATCTCTGCAGCAGCTCGCCCGCTCCCTCTCTCTTGGTCTGTTTATTGCACCTGGTTGGGCAAACAACTATTGCTTTGCCGCCTATAAAATAAAAAACGTAAATTTACATGAAAATCAAATTTTCATGTTTTGGCTCTGCATAAATTGTTCGAATAGCCAAAGCCGTCATTAAACGGCAGCCATTTTATGGCTGTAAATATGTATGTAAATTGAATACACCAGAGAGTATTGCTAGAGCTGTTTAATAGTAAATGTGGTCTCTCTGACTCCCTTCCTCCCTCTCTCTCTCCCTCTCTCTTTGCTAATTTAATTGTGTTTCTGTGCCAATCCACAGCAAAGTTTATAGCATTGCATTAGGCGCTTGCCAGTCCGAAATCAGTTCATAATAAGCTCGGCACAATCGCAATTTACATATGTGCCTTACTTTCTGGGTCACATGTGTTTAACACACATGCTTAACTTTTGGCCCCGCCTCACTCTGTCCTCCTCCTGCTCCTCCTGCTTCTCCTCCTGCCCTGGTAAAAGTTTTGTGCAGCGCCAAAAACCATGCCGCACTCTCATATTGCATTGCGCCAGTTGTGGCTATATTTGTCTATCCGTCCGTCTGTCCGTCCGTCCGTCCATCTGTCTGTCCGTCTGTTTGCCTGTGTCGGTCTGTGTTTGTTTAGTTGGGTGGTTTTGCCTTATTTTTCTTATTTTTTCCACCAGATTTTCTATGCCGCTTTCAATGCCAAAAATTTGCGCGTTAATTTGTCTGCAGTTTTTTTTTCCTCTTTTTTTTTGCCGTCGACTTTTGGGCTTATCAGCCAAATGCAAAATGTTGCAGGCACAAAAGTTTTTCGTTTTGTTTCTGTAGCGTTTTCACGTTAGTTTTTAAGCCATTTTAATTGAGTTTTGTTGGCCATTTTGGCCCATTTTTGTTGCATTTTTATGAGGTTTTAGACAAAGATTTGTTTCAAATTTATCGTTTTGAGTTTTTAGTTAGCTCCAAATGGGTTGCTCTCGTTGTTGGGAAAGTGCAGATATTTCTATGCAGATGCAGATATATGTATGTATATACCCATGAATGCATATGTGTTTGTGAAAATAGTTCTATGTTTATTTTAAATTTATTTTAAGTGATATATAAATATGTTTGAATTGAGTGTTTGTCTTTTTTTGAATGTATTTAAAATTATCTAAAAATAAAACAATATATTTCAAATAATTCTTTGTTTATTTAAAATGATATATAAATATGTTCGAAATAATTCTTTGTTTATTTTGAATGTATTTTAAATCATCTAAAAATAAGTATATGAATATACTTAAAATAATTCTTTATTTTTCAACTGTATTTTTTAAATATATATAAATATGTTTAAAATAATTCTTGCTTTATTTTGAATGTACTTAAATGATATATAAATAAGTTTAAAAAAATTCTATATTTATTTTAAATTTAATTTAAATTTATTTACATAGAATTTCTTTCTTAAATACATCGAACACATCTCAATTTGTTATCCGAATTAAAGTCACATTCGATTGATTGAACATTTCTGTAGCAAATGCTTATGCCAATGTCCCTGAGAGAAAGTGAATGTTTGTGGTGTTCACAATTTGGCTTAGCCGCACAAGATGTTTGCTTTGTTTTTGCCAGAACCTGGGGCTACTTGCTGCCAGATGATTTTTGCTCTTATCGTATCTGTGCAATATGTCAACTCGTTCAATCCACAACAATGCATCGCACACACAAACACACACAGATAGACGCATATTTTCCATTTGCTGAATGCATTCGCGTTGTCACAACAGGAACAAACAGGAAAAAGAAAGAAAATTCAGAGAGAAAAAAGAAAAGCCAATTTCAAATTCGCGCTAGGCATTTTGACATATCTGTTGCCCTTGTTGTTGTTGTTGCTGGAGTTTTCTTTTGTTTTTTGGCCCCAAAAATTGTTTGTAGCTCGATTTTTTTTGTTTTTTTTTTTTTTTTTTGCGTCAATGGCAGGCGACAGGCAGCCCCAAAAAATATGAACCAGAAGAAAGCAACAACTATATTCGCATTGAACATTTTTGTTACTCTCTGATTGTTGATAAATATGACAATAAAATGGACACATATCGACCAATAACAACGACAAAAACAGCAACAACAACAACAGCAAACACTTTCAAATGAACGCAATATTTTTGTGTGTGCACTCTCTCGCGGTACAGTTAAGCTTGGCACATAACGGATGCCAGGTGTGTGTGACGTGTGAAAATGCTGACAGAAATACGAACAACAACAAGGCCGCTAATAAAAGCAAGCCATGCACAGCTTTAGAGCGTCAAGAGTTTAACATTGAGTACAGCCCGCAAAAAAAAGGGAAAGAAAGAAGAACCAAAGTTTACTTTGCTTTCTTTTTGGGCTCTCACTGTGCTGTGGCGCCATCTGTCGGCAGGCAGCGCAGAGCCAGAGACAACGTGTGTGTGATTGTCTGTCTGTGTGTGTGTGTGTGTGCTGGTAGAACGCACGTGATAAGCATGTGAAATTTTATGGCAACTCTATTTGTAACTTTCAACCTGTGTATGTGTGTGTGTGTGTGTGTGCAGCAACAACTTTTTGCTTTGAAGCTTTGCAGCCATCTCGTTTCCGCACTGCACTGTCTATCCCACACACACACACACACCTCTCTCTCTCTCTCTCTCTCACTCTCTCTCTCTTTCTTTCTCTCTCACTCGTTGGCTGGCACTGTCTAGCACTTTTGTGTGTGCACTGACTTGGAAAATACTTTTTGTGATAACATTTTATGGCTTGACAAGCAGCAAGGCAAACTACGCGCATCTCTCCTTTTTTTGGCCCACCCGAAAAAAATTATAAAAGTAAGAAACAATTTTTTTATGTATATTTTGTGTGTTGCAAAGTAAAGCATTATGGAGCCCTAGGCAGGCGCACACACATACGTACATGTATTTATATGGCTGCAGGATAGTTGGGCGTGAGGCGCTGGCATCAATTTGCAATTTGACAGCTGCCTATAAATAGCAAGAGAAATGACAACGCCAACTTACAATCACTTTGACATTGATGGAACTTGCTAAACTGTTCGAACTTGAAAGCCAAACGGGGCAAAAAGGAGACAAAGTAGAAGAGAGAAGAAAACGGGAAAGAATAGAGAAAACAGTTGAGAACTTTTCCGAGTTAATTTTAAGCGACTTGATGGGCTCATTCAAAATTTAACGCACTCAAGTCAAATATTTAACTATGAAATCTGCGGCTTACCAAGTGAGCAGCAAGAGCATCAAGAGCTATAATATTTATAAATCAAATATTGATCAGGCAACGTCTTTTATGCATTGTGAAATACAACAATAAAAACAAGTTAAATATTTATTATACATTTGCATAAGTTTATTCAATCAAATTGAAGCTTGCCATAGATAAAATCGAATTTCGTTTGTTTTCTGTTTTTTTGGGCCGGTATTTTAATTTTTTATGTTGTCTGCTTACAACAAAATGACCTCTTTTTTATTGACGAACAAAAATTTGGAATATTTTGATTACATATTAATAAGACAATTAGTCAATTGTGAAATTATAACGTTTCTTGTTCGGCCAGCTGATTTCCTCCAGAACCCTAGCCTCCTCTATCTGCTGCAGATCATCGAACTGCTCGAAGTCGTCGAGCTCCAACTGCTCCGAGCTCTTCAATGCGCTAGACGAAGATGAGGGGGGCAAGAGAGCCAGCTCATGCAGCTTGAACCCGTAGATGCTGCAGGCAGATGAGAAAGAGTTAGAAGAGAGAGGGAGATAGAGATAGTGAGTCAACTGACCGTGGTATGTACTTCTCGCTGGGCGGCTGGGGCAGCAGGTGCGGCAGCTGCATGAAGAACATGTGTGGAAAGCTGCAGCCGAACATGGCGCCATCGAGCAGGGCACAGCGCTCGTTCGGCTGATAGATGTCCTGGCAGCGAGGACAATAGACCTTCACGTGCGACTCGCCAATGCGATCGGTCAGGCCCAGCGGCAGCACCGCCTGCTCGTTGCAGAAGATGCGCGGACAGATGCCAAAGTCGCCGCGCTTGTACTTGAGGTACATGTCCATGATGCCGCGGCGCGTCAGTATGTACCGTGCATGGATCAGGCCGTACACCTGCTCGGCCATTTCGGGATGCGTCTCCGCATCGGCGTCCCTGTCGAAGCCGTACTCGATGTCGAACTCCGAGTCGAGTATGGCATCCAGAGTGTCCTGAAAGTTCTCCACCATCGTCTCCAATCCCGTCAAGTTGAACTTGTCGCGCGCATACTCGGAGGGCACGCGGCACAGAAACTCATTCGACGGCAGGTTAACGAACCAATTGATCCACGATCTGTCCGCTTTCGACATGTCTCAGCTGTTCTGTCGTGGGTCTATATATAGTTCGAGTGAATATTAATCGATCGACGTTGAAATTACGCGTTCACTTGGAGGCAGTGCTTATACTCGTCGTTTTTGTGCAACTAAAAATATATATTTTTTATATATATATATACTATATTTATTATTTAATGCTGGAGAGAGAGTTGTGTATGACTGAATCTCGTCTAGCTATATGTATGTGTGTGAGTTTCAAAATATGCTCCATAAACATCATTGTCCAAGCTGAATGGCAAAGCTTACTTTGTCTTGAGGAATTTTTTATTTTTTTATTTTATAAACTTTTAATTTAACATTTCTGTTATTCAATTAGTATTTTTATTTATTTATATATTTATTTAATTACTCACTTATTGATTTTTTATCTATATATGTATTTATATATACATATATTAATAGTAACGAATTTATTAATTTATTTATTTGCTTATTTATTCACTATTTTTTGTAATAATAATTTTTAATTTTTTTTGTAATTTTTAAAGTTTTTGGTTATGTAGTAGATATATTACTTTTATTACAAATATTTTATTGAAGAGGTTTTAAGCTTCTTTAAAAGACAAATTCACCTAATTTTCATAATTGTATATTAAATATTACAAATAATTTGAATATTTCATAAAAAAAATATTTCTACTATTTTAGTATCAATTTAATCTAGTTTTACATTAGATTATGTTATATTAATAAAGTCTTTGCATCTGCATAAGTCGCACATACAAGAATATACATTTTTGTTTATCAAATGAAAAAAGATTTTTAATTTGAATTAATTTTTATTAGCTCCATGTTCTTCAGTCTATATTACACATTCAAAGCTACGACGTATATAAGTATACATAATTGTAATTTAATTCATGTCATTTCTGAAATTCAGCGGATGCGATATTTGCAGCCTTTTCTCAGCTATAAATTCAGCAATAATATTTCATGGGGTATTCCTTAAAGTGGATTTTCTTTCAAGGTATTATTTAAACGATATTTCTCGCAAATCGCGCAAATTGTATGGCATTAGAAATGCGAACAGCAGAGGACTCTGCACACGCGACAACAAAGGAAATAAACACGCATGCTTATGAGGTCATCAACAGTCATGAAATTTTTGTATGCCAAGGGGTAGGAGCTTTGTGGCAGGGCTGACAGGACCGAAGCGAAACGCGAGCGCGAAGGACGCGACCAAAGAAGTGGAGGAGGGGGATCGCTGGGTCGTCTCAACTAGCCATGTTTGTAATGGGTGTGTGAGTGTGTGTGTGCGTGTGCTGTCACTGCTGTCATGTATGTGTGTGTGTGTGTGCAGTTGTGTTTGTCATTGGCACTTAGCCTTATTAGTATGTGCAACGGGCAACAGTCGTTGCCGCTGCAAAGTGCTGATGGAGCTTACCAAAAAAAAAAGCAGTAGAAAGAAAGAAAAAAATCAGAAAAGTACGCAAAAGTACGTGCATGCACTGTGCCCGCCGCTCAAAAGTATGCTACGTTTATGTGACTCGACTGCTGCTGAAACTGAAGCTGGAGCAGCAGCAGCAGGAGCGGGAGCAGCAGCAGGAGCAGGGGGATGTGTGCAATGCGCGTAATGTAAGCAACGCCAAAAAAGTATGCAATATTAAAAATATACTTGCACATATAAACATATATAAATGTATATGTATGTATGTGTGTATACATATTGTTATGGCTACACACTCACACACACACACACACACATGTCAGACAGCTGCGCAATAACTGTACATTAAAAGTCATTGCATTCATGATATTATTTTTTATGTATTTCTGCCAGCTTTGACTCGCTTTGTCTGTTTGCGTGTGTGTGCGTATGTATCTGTGTGTCTGCTCTTCATATATTTTAAAGTGTTGCCTTTATTTTGGTTAGAAAATTTCATTGCACTCTGTGTATGGCATAGAATTTCCAATTTAAGAAATTCTTTTGACTGTTTGATACCCTGCAATTTGTTAGGCTTGAATACGAACTTAGACTACAAATACTTTTGCCCATTTGAAGCCACATTTGTCAGAGTATTTGGCAGTCGTTCAGCGGCTTTTGCATAGAGCAGCTTTAGCTCACATTTTTATTTCTATTTGGCGCTCATCATTTGCCGCTGTTTGTTGCAATGTTGCCCTTTGGGCTTTCACATGAGTGCTTTGGCCCCGTCCACTGCACACTGTCATGGCCCCAGGCCACGCCTACTTTGCATTGTGCAACTTTCAGTGAAACAAAAAAAATTGTTTTTGGCGCTAATGCTTTTGTGATGAGTTTTGCCAGGCAAAAGAAAAAAAATGAATTGAAAATGTTTTATTATATTTTTTTATTTGTGCTAAAGAGCCTTTTAAATAAATAATAAATAGACAAAAGTGTTGAATTTTAAATAGACATTGTTTGCAGCAAATGTCCGGCTCTTAATTGATTTCATTTGAGGCATTTCTTGCATACTTTAGCTCTCATTGTTGCTGTTGTTGTTGTTGGCGCTGCTGCCAAATAAATGGGAGCAGACCAAAAATTACAGAAATATTGCGGTTTTAGGTCATTTAATTAAATACACAAAGGTTGCCCACGACAAAGGTGAGCTGGAAATATGCACAGCAATTACAGAAACAATTTAACGATTTAAAGCATGCAAATATTTAGATATTTAACACTTGATACCAAATTCTAAAATTAAGTAAAAAATTCTTCAAGCTTGCTTATTTCATATTTTAATTGATTTTCTTTTTCTAATTTCCTTGCAGGTAAGCGTAGCAGAAGTGCAAATTTATGTCATTCTCTTGACTGAATGCAACAACAACATCAAATCAATCACAGGCATTTATATAAAATATTCTTAATTTATGCATTTTAATTCTATGAGCAAGTAAAAGTGTTACGAATAATAGTTAAGTCGAGCATAACTGGGATGATAAAAGAATACTCTGTACAAGACCTTTTGTCCTATTATTTAGATAGGGAAAAGTCAACTTAGTTGAGTAAAAAGCTCAACAACTTCACAAATAAATATATATATACATCTTTACAGATAGATATATCTACATTTTATACGTATATATGTTTCATAGAGCCTCTCATAACTCAGCTTTGTTGTTGTTGCTGTCAAACAAATTGAATTATTATTTATTTTCAATTTGTTGGGCGAAAGCAATGCAGCAAATTAAATGCAATTCAATTTGGTCAAAATAAATTGTTTCTCTGTATGAGTGTGCGACTGTGTCTATCTGTGTGTCTACTCTCTCCTTCCCCCCTCTCTTTGCTGCAATAAAGGCAGCAAACAATGAGCGATTCGAATGAAGCAAAGAAAACACACAACACATGTTTGCCCATATATACAAAACAAGAAGCAGACAATAAAGGCAAAAGCTGATACAAGTTAACCGCAAAAGAGCTTCGAAGGCAAGCGAAGGCAGCGCTGGCCGAGTCGAAGGACAGTGGGAACAGGTTAGGTCGCCTTCAAAATGCTGGACAATTTTCCAGTGGCTGGCGCCGCCCGTTGGCAGTTGCTTCATTTTTAGTCAACACGGCAAAGATGCTATCCATCGCATCCTTTATCCTTTGGCAAAAATTCAATATTTTCCAAACAAATAACAACAGCAACAACAATGGCAGCAAGCAACAGCTACGCACTGCGAAGGATAACATATTAAATTTGCCAATAGCATCGGCTGGCAAAAGGACAATGCCATAAAGACAAGAAATCAATTTTTTTTTTGTCCTTTTCGTTTCCTTCTGCAGAGAAAACAATTTTCCAACAATAAAAAATGGCCCAGGCGCTGACTTGTCGTAGGGTATAAGGCCGGGGGTTATGCCAGGGGGCGTGGTATGTGGGTGGGTTAACAGCCAAGTCGCACACACTCACACACACACACACGCAGACATGGACAAGCCTTTAAAATCGAAAGCAAGGGAAACGAGACCAAGCGAAACAAATCATAAAAACTGCTGCGACGACTGACAGAAGGAGTGGGAGGGGGCCGGAGTGGGGGGCAGCTGTTGGTGTTGGGGACTTAAGGTTTTTGCTGTGGCAAGCCATAAAAAAATAAGGCAAAGTGGCGTGTAAGAAAGCCAATAAAAAACGCACGAGAAATGTGAGACAAGTGAACAGCAGCAGGAGGAGCAGGAGCTGGATACCATAGGCAGCTCTCGCTCGACAGCAGTTGGGGTTAGCTTATGTGTGTGTGCGGTATGTAGTGAATGTGGTGCGATTGCCGTTAGCTATTGGGATTAGTCAGTGGGTAGCACTTTGTGCCGCATTTGAACACCAAGCATATAAAGCCAATGACTTTAATTGAGTAGAAAGATTGAGATGAAATTCCGGATGTGAAACTATTAGAGCCCAGGCATTTCAATTGTGGCTAGCTGCAGACATCTAGGTAGATGCTGAGAGATTAAATGCAATTATTGGATTGCTCTTTGCAAAGCTGCTTGAAAGCAGCAAAACATAGAGCTTTGGGCGAAAATAGAATAATGAAAACATATGGAAACGAAAATGTGAAGAATTGCCTATTTCACTGGGGGATATAATGGAAATAAATAAAATAAATAAATAAATATATACATAGAAAACATCTGTGGTAAACAACAATAAATTTATTTGAGGATAATTTAGTTTTTATTTGTAAATCATTTTATATTTTTACTTTAATTTGAGTAGAATTTATAGCAAAAAAGAGAAAAAGAAATAAATAATTATTTCTTAGAGTGAAAGAAAGATATATTTATAAATATTAAATATTTATTTTTTAATTGACCAAAAAAGTAAATACCAATATTCATTACTTGATTGATAAAAAGCATTCGTACTTCAGAAGGAAAACTAAAAAGAAAATTCATAAATTATATAATTTATTTTACATTTAATTTAAATATTTATTTTTGTTTGCATCTTATGGCAAATCAAATCAAAATCTTAAGCACCTAAAATTCCCTCTTTTTGTCACAATTTATATGCATAATTTGCGAGATGCTCCTAAGCTTTATTCAATATAATTTCTCCCTTATTTAATTAGGCTTATCTCTTAAAAATATTCAGTCGGATCGGCGCAGTGCAATCGCTTGTCGGCTATTCCCTGCCTTGCCTGCGTGCCATTAATGGACAGCAATCCTTTTGGCAGCTGGCGCCATGTGTTGTGCTGGGTTGACTGCTGTGGCGAATGTCCTGAGTGTCCTGTTCAGCAGCTGCTAACTAATAACGAGCCTCATTTTGTGTAAATCGATAAAGTTGTTACTTTTTGTATTATGCACGTTCGACCCGCCCAATAAACTTTCGATGTGAGCAAAAAGTTTTGCGCCTCGTCCGGCGACTTCTGGCAACAAATGCGACTCGGCTGCTAAACAAGTGTAGATAGAAGTTGGAGGTGTGGATATGGGTGTGTGTGTGTGTGTGTGTGTGTTGACACGGGTGTGAGTGTGAGTGCTGTGTGCTGTATGTGGATGTGTGCTGCTGAGCATATTATCGCATGTTGCATCGTTCAGCGTGTTGACAATTGAATTATTTATGTGCCCCATTTTGTTGGCTGATCTTGTCTGCATTGCTTCTGGCTATTGGCTGTTGGCTGCTGGCTGCTGGCTACTGGCTGCTGGACAGCATTCCCTATCTTTGTGTATATGTTTGTTAGTCATTTTGTTTGTGCATTGATTGAATCCTTTCGTGCTGTCCCTCGACTGGCTGGCTCTGGCTATTGTCATATGCGCTTTGTGCACTTTATTGGCGATTACGTTCACTCAATAGCTGCTGGCCGGGCGCCTGGCCAAACCTCAATCAACTCGTTTCGTCTCGTCTCGTCTCGTTTCGTTCCCTACGCTGAAGAATGCTCGACTGCAGTGGGAGACTTGGGACAGGGACAGCGACAGCGACTGCCTTGTTTGATTGTCATCGTTTGTGGAAATTTGATAAGCGCTTTTTGTTCGTCTCCTCTGTGTCCATGTCTCTCAGTGTGTCTCCTGTTTCTGTTTCTGTTCCTGTTTGTTTAGCTGCCTTCATATCTCTCTCTCTCTCTCTCTCTCTCTCTCTCTCTCTCTCTCTCTCTCTATCTCTCTCTCTCTCTCTCTCTCTCTCTCTCTCTCTCTCTCTCTCTCTCTCTCTCTTACTTTGACGCTCTCTCTGTCTCTAAGTCAATATCTATGCGCTTGTTTGCCAGCGAAACTTTGCTGGTTCGTGCCAGGACTCAGTGTCTTGGATCTTTTTAATAATGCGGGTTATGTGATGGATTTATTAAATGCGTGTCTCCCATGTTTTTCCTATCTGCTATCTCTGCATGTGTGTGCGCTTGTCTGTGTGTGTATAGTAAACAACAACAAGAACAACAACGAGAACAACAACAAGAACAACAACGAGAACAACTTGTCATAAAGTTTGTCCTTGCGCTTTGTGCAGTTCCCTTTTCAATTAGTTTGCCATGTGCACATATCAGAATGAAAAAAATGACAAAAAAAAAAAAAGAGAATCCTGAACATGTTCTTCCCGTTATGCAATCTGCCTTTGTTCTTGACTATTTCCACTTTTTGTTTAACTATTGAACTTGGAGCATTATTAAATGCAAGTTGAGGCAATCACGTTACGTGAACAGTTAAATAAAGAGGAATATTCTGGGAACATTTTTTTGCATGTATATGAAAATGCAGAATAGTTCGAATAGAGATAAATAAGATAGTGACACGAATTATGTAGATATGGAAATCATTTTAAAACGTGTTATATAAATATTAACATTATTATATTATTTGGCAAAATAGTATATTTATATATTGCAATAGTAGTATTTATAAAAAATTAGTAGTAATAGTAGTAGTAGTAGTTCAACTAAAAAAGTAGTAGTTTAGCATTAGAAGTCGTAGTAAAGTTCTGATAGGAAAGTAGTGGATTAGTAGTATTAGTAGAAGTAGCAGTATCAACAGAATAGTAAAAGACTGTTGGTAGATTAGTAGTAGAAGTAGGTAAGCTCTAGTAGTAAATTAGTAGACTATTATTAGACTATTAAAGTATGGAAAAATATTAGATTTATAGTAACTGTACAATTTTAATAATTGTAGTAGCAAAAAAAAGTAGTAGATTAGTACTAGTTCTAGTAGTAAGTAAAAAAGTAGTAGTAAATTAGTAGTAGTAGAAAAGTAGTAGATAATCAGTTTACCAGTATAGATAAATCATTCTGGCATGCAGTTGGCTCTAAAGCCGCGAATTCAGTTTACAATATGTTCGTTCACATATTAGACCCAAATATTTCAGAGAATGAATACACACACTCACACGCACGTATACATACATGCATTTATGTATATTCAATTTATAACATTTTTTATGCGACTCTGACAGCATCACACAATTAGTGCAATAAAAAGCGGACGGACAGATTTTGGATGTTTGCGCCAATGTGGCGCAATTGCCGACGACAGCCTGCATGGCCATAAGTATGCAATAATAATTGCAAACGATGGGCGCTAACACATTTCGGCCACGCCCCGGCAAGAGTTGAGCGCGCACACACAACGGCAACAAGATAATAAAAATGTTTATGGCAGCTGAAGCGGTTCGCCTAACCGAAACACGACACAAATTTAATGCTGCCTACTTTGTGTGGACCAAGCGGAAGAGAAAGAGAGAGAGAAAGAGAGGGGGAGAGTGGGAGCGGGTCGCTCTGTGGGCCTGACAGTTCGGTCTACCCAATTATTTGACCGCAGTTGGCTGCAAACGCCCGAGTAGAATATGACCCGCACTTTTATTTCTTATTTTATGGCCATGCAAATGTCGCACAAGAGTTGCGGAAGAGCGAGAGTGCTACACACACACACACAAGCATAATACACAGAGCGCGGCGCCAAAAAGTCGACAACATATGCCAAGGGCACATGAAACGAAATCAATTTGCTTACAGAACCGCCCCACACGAAAATGTTGATGACCTTGGCGCGCTACAAAGTAGGCTACACTCTGCGTGACTCTATACATGTGTGTGTGTGTGTGTGCGAGTGTGCGTGTGTGTGTTGGG
The DNA here is from genome assembly GCF_001654015.2 of Drosophila navojoa. Next base: position 1,208,820 of record NW_022045870.1, on the reverse strand, counting down.
GCATGCGTCCAAAATTATAATGGAACCTCGTTAATTTGCGGGCGCTGGGTACAGCGCGAGTCCGGCCCAGAAATCGCGAAATAATCGCATTACAGCCAAAGCTAGAAAAGTTGAAAGAAAGCAAAGCTGAAATCGATTAGCGACGCGTTCTGCTTTATTTTTCTTCCATTTCGTTTTCTTTTCGGTGACTTTTGGGCCAGAGCTGCCTACGCCCTGGGGGCACACTTCTGGGCCTGCACTTAAGTCACTTTACTGCCTGCCCCGTCCCCCTTCCATCCCGCTTTCATATCACATTATGATGATGATTATTTTTATCGTCGCGTCACGCGATGTTGTCGCCGCAATGCCGCACTGCAAAAATGCCTCATGGAGGAGCCAGGAGGCAGCCATTTCAGGCAACGGCAACGGCAACGGAAACGGAAACGCCACCAAATGTGTGCGCCAGTGTGTGTGTGTGTGTGTGTGTGTGTGTGGCTAGGCAAACATTTAGCACGCGCTCGTGTGTGTGTGTGTGTGTGTGGGTGTGTGTGTGCGTGTGCACAACGCCTTTGCAAATGACTGCAGTTAAAAAGTCATCAATGTCTGCCAAAAAACCGAAACTCGCCATTAAATTTTTGCCGCAATTTATTTGACTGTGTATGCATATGTGTGTGTGCGTGTGCGTGTGTGTGTGTGTGTGTGGATATTGCGCTGCGATAAGGCATAGCTACTCAATTCACGAGCGGCGCCTTTCTTCTGACATTTGCCCAATTATATGACGCCTCGTTCTCAGTGTCCATATCAAAAGCGTCCAAACGGCAGACGGCAGACGTCAGAGCTTAAATTTATCAGCGTCATAAAAGCAAACTCTGCAAATGGCGCAGCCTGAAAAATGCTTTTAAAATAAACACACGCTAAAGAGAGAAAGAGAGAGAGGGAAGCCCCTAATGAAAATATATAAAAATAAGACACGAAAAAAAAGGGAAAAAAGATTGTTTGGGCCAAACAGCAAATAACGTAAAAATGTTCATTGATATTCATTTCCAATTGAAAAATGTTAACAAAAAGGTTGTATATGTATATTTATATACGATGTATGTACATACACATATATATACTGTATATACTGTGCAGAGTATGTATGTAGGGTAGCTGCAGGCCCAATCACTTGAAGCAGAGCTTTAGGCTAGGCAAAGAGTCAACAGTGCACCAATTGACTAGCATTGCACAGTGGGCCTAAGCCTACTAAAGCCTAAGCTGGGTTCCTCTATTTTGCTCAACGAGGCTCAAAATTTATTGATATAAAATAAGTTTTCATTTTTCGTAATATATGTATGTATGTACATATATGCCCCACCGTCTTGCAAAGGTTGCCTTAAAATGCGAGTTTGCTTTTATTAAATTGACTTCAGATTTATTTTAATTAAGTTAAAGGAAAGAAACACCATTAAATAATAATACAAATAAATAAATAAATAAAACAATATCTAAATTATAATTTATTTCAAATTAAGTGTAATCATAAACGATGTGCGATTTCTATAAATACCTCAGTTGTTCTACAGAAATATCAGAAAGTCGAATAATAAAATACAAATATTATTAAATATATTATATATCTAGAACTAAATTATTATTTCATATTTTTATTTACACATTTACTTTATTTGATTTATTAATTTTTTTTAAATTAAAAATGTATTTTATTTAATATTAATTCTTATAAATGTTGCTACCATATTTACTGAACCCGTTTAATTGTTGTCTAACAACAAAGCTACTTAATATTCCATATTTATTTACTTACTTTTTACAGTCTGGAATTAATATAAAGACCAACTAAAAAATTTAGCATCCGCAACTAGGTCCTCGGCATATATTTCGCCCCAGTGTGCAGTGAAATGTAATTTGTAAAGCGGAAAAAAATAGCGTAGCATGTGGTCAAATCGTATCGCAGAGGCCTATGGACTGGGATTGCAACTGCGTTTGCTCCCAATCCCTGCTCAGCAGCAGATCCTACCTCTACTCCTGCTGCTGCTGCGCCAGCTCCTGCTGCTGCTACTGCTGCTGCCTCTGCTGCTGCAGTTTGTGTTGTTCATAGAAAAAAAATCAATGTGCCACACAAATAGCAGCACAAACACACATACAAACAACCACAGCCGTGGCCAATGCAGCGCGTTTCCGCAGCCCTGGGAGGCTAGGCCTCAGCCAGAGCCAGAGCCAGAGCCATAGTCAGAGCCAGAACTGGAGCTGGAGCCAGGCGCCATGGCGTGCATTATGTGGCCATATGGGCGCCTCTTGGCCGGCGCATGAGTTTGTATACAAATAAACACGGCAATGCACACACAGGCATGCGTCCCGTTCGTTCTGCTTCAACCACATACACACACACATATACATACACATACACACACGCACGTCAACGCTTTTGCCTGCAGTCGGTTTACGTTTAATGCCCATATATTGTTGCCTACTTTTAGGCGAAATGCCGTGCAAGGCCCTCTGGCCAGCGGGCAGTGTGTCCCAACTTGGCCATTTTTAAAGCCCATTTAAATGTGAGCAAACTTTTGCACGTGTGCATCGGGGTGAATGAAAGGCCTGCCTGCCACGCCTCCTGCCCACTGCCCAGTGCTGCTCAGCTCCAGCGCGACGTTAGTTAAACGTACGCTCGACTGAATGACTCACACACACACACACATGAATATATATATAAATATATATATAAATATATATATGTATAGATATATGTATATATATGTGTAGAGTGTGGGACTAAGAGTATATACATAGGTATACGGTATACGGTTTGTGTATTGAAAATTGGATTTTCAATTGGTTTGCAAAACGGAAATTAATTCGGGGGCACTGCTCGGTAGACGGAGTCAATGGTGGCTCCTCAGCTCCGCAGCTTCAGCTGCATCCAGCCTCCAGAATCTGGACTGGGCAATTGGGAACAGGAGCGAAAATGAAGCAATGACGTTTCGTTGGTTGCTGATGGCGACGTTGATGATGGCCAGATCTCTGGCCAGCAATGAGTTTGACGCCAGCTGGAGGGGATGCGATGCAGTAGGAGGAGGAGCAGGAGGCGAATGCCGTACTGGCAATGACCACTGGGCCACGGGCACCATTGCATACTTTTTGCCTCAGTGTATGTGTGTGTGTGTCTGCCATAAAAATAATGTTCCAAGCTTGCCTTTTTTCCGCCTTCTTTTCGAGTTCATTTCGTTTCGCGTGCACTTTAATTAAATTAAGTGAATTTCGCTGCTGCTGATAAGCGTCAAATGAACAGATGAGTGGGCGGTCGGAGGTAAGGTGTGACATTGTGTGGGGGCGTGGCAGCAGCGGAAATGAGCAGTGAATGCGTATATAATATGTTTGTTTGCTCGTTGGTGGCACTGGGAATTTATAGCGCAGCTATAAAGATTTTATAGCAACTAATTGGCATTTGGCTAAAATCAATTAAATAAATTTAAAATATATCCGATAACAGTTAAATTAACAGTTTATTAACAGTTAATTAGAGAATATTTATAGTAAATCTGACTTTACTCTGCAGTTAATAAATGGAATTTATTATAAATTTTATATCAACTATGCATGCGAATGATGATTCAATGCTATAACAATTCTTTATTATATCATTAATTTACTTTGTGCCATTCTCCGATCACATTATTATTATACACATAAAGCATGAAACGCGACTCAACTCTATTCCATGCACCTGATCAAAGTTAAATGCGAACTTGCGCAGCGGCGGCGGTTGGAAGCATTTTCAATTAGCACAAAGTCTCTGCTGATTAGCTTTTTGCTCTCGGCTCGCCGGTGATAACTAATCCGAAATCCCCTCGATAATTGTCGCCCGAGCAATGTGAAAATTAAAACAACAATGTGTGCGTGCGTGTGTGTGTGTGTGTGTGTGTGGCACATTGTGTCGCCGCACTGGGCCAGCTGGTAGCTAACAGCAGGAGGCGGCATAGAATGTAAATCCTGCCGAGGGACGGCTGCTGGCAGCAGGGGCTGCAGGAGAAGGAAGGGAGGGCAGCGGAGGATGACATGCTAGGTGCATACACACACAGATAGAGTATGCACACACACACACATATATATGCATATATATGCTCTGCGCGGGAATCTGTTGCAAATCCCAAAAGTATGCAATGCAATGGCAGGCATTGAATGAATGAACGCATGATTGAAAAAAAACATTGCACACACGCAAACACACACGCACACACATGCACATACAGTCGCACACTGACAGCGGGGCATTGTTTTGCACACATTTCGCTCGGCTTTTTGAAGCGGTTTTTAGGCATCGAGTTCAGTGACTGCAGCTATAGCAGAGGCAGTTAACGATAGAAAGAGAAAGAGAGAGAGAGAGAAAGAACGAATACAGAGCGCAAGGGAGGAGCAGGACCTAACGCCGGCTGTTGCTTTTCCTGTGGCGCATTCCATTTGTGCATTGTCTAAAGGCAAAACGCTTAACATGCACCGCTGCTCCTCGTGCCACGCCCACGCACACACACTCCACTCTTACATGCAAACACTTTGCCTTTGGCTCGCTTAGCGCGCGTTCTATACATAAACAAATATTGACCATTTGCCTTTGCCAATTTGTTTGCATTTTACGAAAATATTTTCATTTTCATTTCCGGGCCACGCCCCCAAAACGCCCGCCATCGTCTGACAATATTGAAAATTAAACCGAACGTAGCGCAATTCCAATTGCAGCGCACGTAAAACTCTTTTCTTTCTTTTCCCTCCATTTTCCCATATATGTGTATATATTTTAAATGGAAAATTGTTGTTTTCATTTTGCTGAGCTACTTTTTGTTTAATTTCATATTTTTTCTCTCAATTATTAGGAACATTTTGCAGTTGTTGCTATTTACAATTGTAAATTGCATTTTGATTTTCAGCACTTCGTGTTAGTGTCTCTGTATGTGTGTGTGTGTGTGTGCGTGTGTGTGTCCTGCCTGGCAAGTGGTATAAATTGAGATGCTTCGTTACACGCTCAAAATAGTTTTCAATAGCAAGTGTCACATGCAATGTGTGTGTGTGTGTGTCTATGTGTGTGTGTGTTGGACGTTTAAGTGCCAAAGCTTGTAGTGCCGTTAGTTCTGCACTGAATTTGCCAACTGTCGAAGCTTAAATAGAAAGAAATAGACAAAAAAAAGATAAATTAAATATGCTTAAAATTTACATGATATTGCTTTTGAATTTTCCAAAGGTTTTGTCTATGAAAATATGCAATCACGTCTATTGTGCATTGAAATCAAATCAAATTTCAGACTACAAGTATGCCAGGAAGAAGAAGCAGCAGCAGCAGCTGTCCAGAATTTAGACTAGTAAATCAATGAAATTTTCTAATTGCTGAAAATCGAGAGCGACAACTCCATTTGAGCTGCTATAAATTTGTTGTGCAGGAGCACTTCAATGCTCCACCCATGTCAGCGCTTGGAGCATGCTGAAAATTGCATAATGCAGGCAAGGAGCGCATGCTGGTCATCAATTTCAGCTGAGCAAACAGCATTTGCATTTTATGGCAAACTCATTGTCTAGGTCTAACCCTCTGGCATTTGTAATGCATACCGAGGCAGCCAACCGCCAAACAGTTTTAAATTTGCATAAAAATCCATTTTATTAACATTCAAAGGCGATTTCTATCGTCGCCAAATTGAAGAAAAGTAGCTAAACTTGAAAGGGACTCGCACAAAAAATTGGTGAAAAAAGAAAACTAAACAGAAATGGGGGTGGTGGTGGCGCCACCCTCGGCAAATGCCATGTAAAATGCTCGGGCTAGCAAAGTGCAAGAAAAATTCCTTTGCACTCAACAAAGGAGAAATAAATAACTTTCGAGTCAGATTAGCCAACTTGTCACGAAATGCAAAATGACATTTAATACCCAACGTTCTCCTCATCGTCGTCCTCGACGTCCTCGACGTCCTCGTCGTCTTCGCTGAGTGCCTTTGGCCGGGCGTCCTCACTCGATGCCGGTCCGTCGCCAAGACGCATGTCGGCAATGCGATACGATGCGACGATATACATGACTGGACTTGACTTGCACTTGGCATGAAAACATGAAAAATTCCTTAGCCTCCTCCAATGCGGCGGACACAATCCTCACGGACGCACAACGCTCATGCAGCCGTACCGTAGTCGGAGCCGGAGTCGAAGTCGGAGTCGGAGGATGCCAGACGACGGCGACAGCCAGCAACATTGTTTCGAGCGTAGCGAAGAAGAAAAATGGCTCTGAAATGCCAGGCCAATGCCAGAGCTATATCAGACCTAAAAAAAAAAAAAAACAACAAAAATAGAAAAAATATATATGTAAAAGTAAAATAAAGGGAAAAAGTAATCATTGCAATTTAAAGCGGATAATCTGCACAAGGCTTTGGTGACAACACTGAAAAAAAAGCGAATGTAAATGTCCCTCTCTCTCTCTCGCGCTCTCCCTCACTCGGAAAGGGTTCGAGATGGTGCGGTGTGACTGCTATAAAAATGCAGTGAGAATAACAGCGCGATTGCAGCGCGCGCACAATGCAAATATGCTGTACGTCTCACTATACGGCTGTCCGGCTGTCCGACTGTCTGCCGGCTGTCCCTCTATCTGCATGTCTCTTTCCAGCACTCACTCGTTCGCTCTGTGTGCGTGAGTGGACACCATTTGCAATTTTCACACTCGTTTTTCCTTGCTTCGTTTTGGAGCATTTTAAAAGTCTTTCTCTGCTCTTTTTTTGTCTCGGCCGCGTGGAGGGAGCCAGTCATGCAGATTACAATCGAAATGACATGAAAATGTTTGGTGTGGCACTGGGAGACAAAAAAAAAAAGCAAGAGTAGAAAGAAATCTGAGCAAGAGTAGAAATGGAAGTAGAAGCAGCAGCAGCAGCAGCAGCAGCAGCAGCAGCAGCAGCAGCAGCAGCAGCAGCAGCTGCTGCAGCCACAGCCGCAGCAGAACAGAACTGAAGAGAGCAATCGGCTAGCTAAATGTGTGGCACATTGAGCCAACAAGAAATTGGCCTGCACGCCCTGGCCCCGCCTCGCCCACCCACAAAACAAGCTCCACTTGCCATTGGAGATAATGTCTGCCATGTCGCCATTAGAGGCAAGAACGTGCAAGAACGTGCAAGTCCCTCGAGCTGGTGTCTCTGTCTCGCCTGAGCAAGAATAATATCTTATTTGATTGCAATGCCAAATGCAATTTAAATATTTGCCAAGCGACATTGAAAATAACTAACACGAATACATATACATACATTTATGTATGTATGCAGTCGGAGCTAGTTGTCATAATTCTGAACAATTTCTGTTTATTTGCAGTGCAGTGTTGGAAACTGTGCTACAAATTAGTGTATTTATGCATGTTAATGAAGAGATGCCAGCTCAATTAGGAAATGTAAGCTTGACACTGCAGTTTGAATAGTTGATGCAGCTGCTGATGCTATGTATTTGTGGCTGAAATTCCTTAGAATATTTTACTTTTGCTTTTGTTTTTGTTCAAGCTGTGATTGTGAATTTATTAAGTAAGTTTTTTTAACAAATTTATAATGCAATTAAATTTTTTATTTTCAAATATATGTAATGATGATATTTTTTATGATAATAACAGTTATATCTATTAAAATTAAATTTGGCTTTCTTTAAATTATTAGTATTTATATATTAACATTATTTTTATAGTTCATTTATATATTTTAATTTATTTCTTTACTTATTTTATGTTTTCCATTTATTAGTTTAGTTTGTTTAATTTTTTATATATTTTTTTTTCATTATTTATTCTTTCTATGATTTATTTTATTTATTTATTTTATTTTTTTATTTATATATTTTGTATTTTATTTATTTATTTTATATTAATATTATTTATTTATCACATATACATATATATTTTTTCATATTTTGTACAGAGTGTTTTACCCAAAAACTTAAATTTTAATTAAAAAAAGTGAGTGTAACTATATTCTAATTCTTCTTTCTACTCTGTTCACCACCATTTCATATTCATAAATAACTAACCTTGCGTCTAAAGCGCTTCATAATTGAAAACATTTAAATACACTCTAGCTCACTTCAAAATACTCACTTTATGCATAAGACTGCATCGATTTAGCCATCAAATTGAACATTCAAACAAAGTGTGTTGCCTGCACATTTAGGTAGTGAATTGACCTATTTGATCGACTCGTAACCAAATCGCGCAGAATCGCATGGTCGACGCTTCATGGCAACGGTTGCCTGCCTGCCAATCAGCTGCAATTAACCCAGATACGAGGCATGCCAGCACAAACGATGGCAACAAGTAACAGTGCCACCAACTGTGCAACTGTGCAACTGCCAAATGGCAAGTGGCAAGTGGCACACTAAAAAATCACATTTGTATTTAATTATTGGAAATTAGAGCAGGAGTCTGCGAGAGTCTGCAGAGCCTGTGACTGCAAGGGGAGCAGCCGCGTTTTATAGACAGTTTGTAAAAGCATTTAAAGCACTTCGAGTGACAAACGGATAAAGAGAGAGTGTAAGAGATACAGAGAGGGATAGAGAGAGAGAGAGAGGGATAGATAGATAGACAGACACAGATGCGACTGGTTTGCCATCATTGAATCTGTTGCTGCTGCTGCTGCGACTGGAGCTGGAACTGCAATTGCTGCTGTTGCTGTTGTTGAATAAACTCAATCCAAGCATTAAATTACAGCCAATGGCGCCAATAAGTACAAACAAATAATCCAAAAGTGCCTGAGCGAGGCAGCGAACGGGTTTTCGCCATTGCCTTTGAAGCCAGCCCGCATGTTGCCTGCTTTCAGGCTGCTGCTGTTGCTGTTCCTGCTGCTGCACGACTCGCAATTCGCAGTTCGCAGTTCGTAAATTGATGTGCAAAGAAATTTGTGTGTTTGGCGTCAATAAATATTTTACTGTGTACTGATCAAAATTGCAAATCATCGGCAGCAACAAATTTAATGCAAATTATTGTTTGGCTCACAAACATTTCAGGTTTTGTGTGCGACAAATAATTGAGCTAATTAATTGGCAACAAATATTTCTCTCAGCCTGCACTTGTGCACCAGCCAGTAATTTTTGTAAATCGTAATGCCAACGGCGCTATAATAGACCAAAGCAAATCCGTTGGACTATCAAAATGCATTTTATTCAGTGCACACAAATTGGATTAAATTTATTTTGTGAAACAATAAAAAATTGCTTTTAAAATCCATTTATACCCAGCACGGACAAAGGGTTAGGGTGGGACGTGTAAGGCGTGAGCTGGGAAGGTTAATGTTGAAAGAGAGAGAGAGAGAGAGAGAGAGAGAGAGAGAGAGAGAGAGAGAGAGAGAGAGAAAGAGAGAGAGAGAGAGAGAAAGAG
>NW_022045870.1:1078397-1199467 GCF_001654015.2 Drosophila navojoa | reverse complement strand
AGAGAGAGAGAGAGAGAGAGAGAGAGAGAGAGAGAGAGAGAGAAAGAGATAGAGATAGAGAGAGAGAGCGGGAGAGAAGGATTATTCAAATATAATTTAATTTAAGTTTATATAATTTTCTTTCCATCGGAAACTGAAAGAATTTTTATGGGAAAATTAGAATATAAACAATATTTATAGTACTTATCAATTTCATTTATATATATCTAATCGATATCATTGAATCACCCACTGTTCTACAGGGTATCTGCCAGTCGATCGATTGTCAATCGACTGTTTTTGCTACATATTTTTTTATGCATTCGCCCAGCATTTGTCAAGCTGAATTGGCATTGAGAAATATGCAAACAAATATTTGTGCAAGTATTTTTGCAATTCGTGTTATTTGCCAAATAACATCAACAGTGAATAAAATTTTGTATATATGTGTGCGTGTGTGTGTGTGTGTGCACGGAGTGAACAATTTTTTTGAACAACAATTATATGCAAGTTAGCGGCTGGGAGAGAGTTTTCTCGCTCTCTCTCTCTCTCCCTCTCCGTTCCTCACTGTGTTTTATTTTGTTCACGCCATAAATCTTGCAGAGCTTTCATTGCGTCATAAATTGTGAATGCCAACAAAAAGAAGAGGGAACAAAAAATACAAAATAAAAGTGAAAATTGTGAACTACGTGCTCCTGTTTCGAGCCCAGGCAAACAATCAATTTATGCATACATATAAATATTTTGCATGCTTTTCGCTTCCTTTTTACTCTCCTTTTTTTGCGGACAAAGGACTCGGCCATGGGCGTAGGCGGGGGCGGGAGCAGCTCCACTTCGCCTGGGCATGTGTAAATATTTGTTAACTTCATTTGCTCTGAATTAAATATAATTTACATGCATATTTGTTTGACAGTCTGCGCACCCAATTCGCCACACACACACGCACACACACACACGAACACTCGCTGAAATTGTATTAAATCTTTTTTCTACATGCCACGTCGCATGCAGCCGACTGCCCTGGGGCATTAGCCCGAACTCATTATAATTATTGTTGACATTTAGGCCACCACTCAAAAAAGTACAGAAAAACAAAAACAAAAAAGAGAGAACACAGAAAAAAAACAACGTATGCAAAGGCACTTGATGATTCGGCGGCTTAATCCGTGGCCATAATTACACCTGCTAATGATGCGAAATTACTTTTTATCGATTTAATATGAGGTTTGTTTGGCTTTTTTACATTTTTACTGTTGTTCGTTCTTTTTTTTTTTTCGTGTGTGCAGCTTGATTGCATATCTGCAGCAGTCAACATTTTCACATTACGTGCAGTTAATTGTTTTTCTGTCTCCCTTTTCCCTTTTTGAGTGAGTGAATTTTCATATTCGGAATTATGACATGACAGCACGACAGCAATGCGTCATTTTGACTGCATTGAATCAATCAGATTTCCGCTATGGATCAAACATATGTCTAAAAGGTTTGATTGTATTTGTGGGGCACTGATATTTTATACAATGTTATTAAAATATTAGCGGAAAATCAAAGTTTCTTTTTATTCAGATAATTATGTATTTATGCATACAAAAGATGTTTGCTTATTATTAATAAATAAAAATATAATTTATATATTTATAATATTTATATTTAAATATATTAATAATATAATTTATATATTTTTAATATTTATATTTCAATATATTTCTAATATAAATATTTAAATATAATTTTTATTTTTAATACGTTCGATTTATTAGAAGCAGACCTCTAATTTATTATACCTATATGGGCCACCAGGCTTCTGCTGCTATTCTTTTATGTCTACTTTTATGTCTACTTTGTATGTTAGCTCTGAAATAAATTAACCTTAAGAGATCAAAGCTTTATCGTGATTTAATAAATTACATTGAAAATACACTTGAATGCATCATTAAGGTAAGCCCTTCGACTGGCAATTCATGCGAACGTTATTCAACACTGTTGCGCATAATTTATGCGCGCCAACATAAATTTAGGTTAGAAAGTGAAGCGTGAAGCATTCGCATTATTGACGTCACGACTAAAGTAAAACTGAGCAACGAAAATAATATTGTTTTATGAGAAATTTCATGAACTATTTATAAACTTTTTATATCATATTTGTATTATAAGTAAACAATTTTTAAACATTTTAGAAACATGAAATCTAAACAGAAATTCCCAACTATTTCCAGGGTCGTTGTAATCGTGACAAACCGCCGTGCAAATACTTTCATCCACCACAGCATCTGAAGGATCAGCTGTTGATAAACGGACGCAATCATCTGGCACTCAAGAATGCACTGATGCAACAAATGGGCATGGCGCCCGGCCAGCAGGTCATATCGGGCCAAGTGCCAGCCGTGGTAAGTACACGCCCACTGTCCGCTGCCCGAAAAGCCGCATAATACTTTAATTGAATATCCTAAGCGCTGGCAAACTGTGACCCCGCGCACCAGCGACAGGCGACTAACAAATTTGTGCTATATGAATATTTATAAGCGGATATCCCACTTCAATTTCCACTTGCCCGCGCCCTGCTGCATGACTTTGAATAACACCGAATCGTGTCCGTCGCCCCTGTCCGAAAATGTTGAATGCGCCAAAATGAGTAGCACCCGAAGTGAGGGCGGTAGAGAGGGCGAGATGAAGAGACAGAACATATAATATACTTATAGAAGAAATTCGAGTCAGTTTTTGCCCGGTTCGTCCGGGCGCATGCATTATTCATGCCAATGGGGCAGCAGCAGAGGAAGCAGCAGGGCTCGCCACTTTTTCTCTTTTACGCCGCAATATTCTAACAAATCGAAATTTAATTCTCAAATTATTTTCAAACATGGCTGCTTTTTCCTTTTGCTTCTTGAAATGGCCTCCTAAATGCCAGCGACCATTAGCCGCAAACGCCGTTCGTTGTTCGACATTGAAATTAGTGCTGAAAAATGCATGAGGCTTCATTAACGTGCCGGAGCAATAGGTGGGCGGGTGCTACAAAACTTAAGTGGACTAAACGCTTAGCTGTCATAAGACACACTGCGATAGCTCCGCCTGACACGAAATCTCATTTCAAATTCAGCAACACTTGCTGTAAATCGTAAGCATGCGTGGGAATGATGTGGGATTGAGGTGGAAATATTAAATTAAATTGGCATTAAATTTGAAGAAGGGGAGAGAGTCGGAAAGTTGTAGTAAAGAAAAACTTTTTAGGATTTTAGTTAACAAAGGAAATGCATGTGATTCATAGCTTTGAGTTATAAATGCTTAAGGGCAATATAGTAATTGGTAATGTTAAAGTATTGGCCATGAAACTAAGTCTCATTACTAAATTTCATATGAAAGCTCATAATCGAATGAAATATATTTCAATTTCAATTTCTTTGATAACTTCTACCTAGTATTTTGACGATATTTAAAAGTCTTTCCATTTTCATTTGTACATTAATCCTCTGATTATTCTTACCAAGCACAGCAGTTGTCGCTAGTTTTAAACTTCTTTGAATTAAAGCTTTGATTAAATCATCTTGAATCAAGTCAATATTTGATCCAGAAATACTCAATCTTAATCTTAATCTTTGATATGAGCTAAGCTCAATCTAATTCTAAAGCTACAGCACAAGCAAGAGAAGAATCTTTAATCAACAAAGTAAATAATAAAATTTGAGGTTCATCTTAATATTATAGTAAACAGATAAAGACAGTGAGAGAGCAAGAGAAAGAGAAAGGATGAAGATTACGATTACATAAATAGAAGAAGCATTATTCTTACAATAAAAGTGTATTATTTCATATTAAATCAACTCATTAAACATAAAAGCCTCTAGCACTTTCTAGGATTAGAACTTCCTTTCAGGAGTAGATTAAATACTGCTGAAAGCTTTTTATAAGGTTCCAATTGCATTCATGGCAGGCCATAATGGACTCCCTAAGACGTTGTTTTGAGTGATTAACAGCTGATTGATTGATTGATTGATTGATAGTTAGATAGGCCATTGACATGATGTATCAAATATGTGATTCTCTTATGTTTTTCTATTTTTTGTGCACAGGCCGCAAATCCCTACTTGACTGGCATACCAGCCAATACATACAGTCCTTACTATGCAACCGGACACCTAGTGCCTACTTTGCTGGGACCCGATCCGACGGCCGTCGCCTCACAGCTGGGCCCGGTGGTGCCACAGACCGTGCAAGTGGCCCAACAGAAAATTCCACGCTCCGACAGATTAGAGGTGAGTGACAGTTGTTGCCTTCTATCAATTTGTATTCATTGACTATTGACTGCAATAGAGGCCAATGATATGAAGCATTTATATGTGAATTGTGCTTTAATTTACGCTTACGTTTATCGTTTACGTTTATCGTTTATCGTTTTATCGTATTAATTTCGTACACACAATGACAAACAAAACGCCAAGAGAAACGATTTTCTTTGGACTTGTTTTCATTATAGTTTTTATTCGCATGCCAATTTGTTGAGTTCTTTATTTACTTATCATTTATTATTCTTACAATTATTATTATGTATTTCTTCTTATAAGACCTAATATTTGTAACTATGTATCAAAGATATTGCAACTAAAAACAATGTACAGTGTTTTAAGTTCTCTTCAGTTCTGCCAAAATGAAAATGATAATTATATGAAATTATAACGAAACAATAATCATTAACAATTCGTTGATAATAAAAATTGATTTGATCTCGTTGACACACATTCGTATTTGAAGACTTGAACTTTTGTCTAACAAAAAAGAAGATCGTTCTACTTATTCTTATGTCTGATGTAATACTTTTCATTTTGATTTTGACATATATGATATATCTATATACGCTATATAGTACCATGTCTATTTTGTTTTGGTTTCGGTAATATTTCTCTCAGGTGCCGGAAGTGTGGCACAGTTTTTGGTTATATTAAGCGTCAAAGAAGAGAAGCGCTTAAGACAAGCAGCTGCTACCCTGCCAAGCTTACGACAAGCGCTTTCAAAACATATATTTTCTTCCCAGTGCATATGTATATAAAGCAAGAAAAACCAACCAACAATAAAATATATAAATTTACAATTCTGTGCACAAATCCTTTTACCAATAATACATCATTTTTGTTTCCTATTCCTAGCTGGCATAAGTTTTTGAATAGCTAAAATTTTATTTGTTTAAAATATGAGTAAATCCATTTAATTTATTTCTGATCTTTTCAAACTCAGTTAGCTAGATATAGAAAATTTATTCATTACTTTATTTGAAACATATATTAATTTTTTATAGCTAGACTTTATGTTAACTGCAATGTAAGTTAACATTGTTTTAAAATTAACATATTCCTAGACTTTTCTTAGCCCGTTGATTAGGCTAGCTTTAGAATATATACATGGTTCTATTTTGTTTCTCATCCGATAGCAAATGTTAAAGTTAAAGAGTTCCATAGATGAATTAGTTTATTATTCCATACCTTTCCCATTAGGATGATCTACTTCAGTTCTGTTTATCGATCCTCTACAGGTTGTAGCTTTTAATGTGTTTACTCCTAATCCCTGCATTTGCCTTGTTTGTTTTTTACTTTCGATTTTTGTGTTCCTCTGTTGTTCTCAAGTGCAAAACTGACAAAAACCAAACTAATCGGCTCGCTCTAAAATAACCAAGTATGGTGCGGACTTAACTGAAATGAAAGTTAGTCCACGCCAAATCTGCTGTCCAATCTCCAAAATTGGGCTAAAACAAAAATACCCTAGCATATATACTATGTGTATGTATCGATCTATATACTTAACATATATACTACATGCATATGGAAGCATGCGCAGCAAAACCAATTACAACAACAACAAGAAATCGGCTCTAACACCCAAAAAGAATCAAATGAAAATGCATTGAAAGTTGTTGCGTTTCGCCTACTTAACTTTACTTTTCAAGTAAACAACAACAAAAACAACAATTTACAAACTGAACAGTTACTGAATATCCTTCCATTATTTCCAATACACACACACACCACACACACCACACTACACCACACACACACAATATATGCAAAATATAAACAACAACACTTCGCCTTTTGTACACACACACACACACACGTCAACACTCTGAACCACAACTGCTGCCACTTTTGCTATTGCTGCCCGCCAACAACAACCAACAACCAACAACCAACAACAACAACCAACTACTACAACAAACAATCTGCAATCCGCAAACTGCAATCAACTGTGCAACCAACACAACAACAACAACAACAACAAACAACATGAACCACCTGAACAACAACAACAACTATCCAAAATACAACGCCGTATCCAAAACAAAAACAACAAAATCCAAAATCCAAAAAAAAAAAAAACAAAAAAACAAAACAAATCCTAAAAATGTGTTTCCAGGTCTGTCGCGAATTCTTGCGCGGCGCCTGCAAACGGGCCGAGTCGGAATGCCGGTTCGCGCATCCGCAGGAGAGCGTCGCGCGGCACGACGATGGTTCCATAACGGTTTGCATGGACGCCGTGAAGGGCAGATGCGCACGTGACCCCTGCCGCTACTTTCATCCCCCCCTGCACCTACAGGCACAATTAAAAGCGGCCCAAACACGCGCCACCGCTGTCGCTGCTGCAGCTGCGGTATGGCTATTTCTATATTTACTTTTTATACTTTCTCTTTCTTTACAACAAATTACAATAGTAATACAAAGAAAAAATCCTAATCGCCCAGCCCAGCCCAGCCCAGCCCACAAGCCAATCCTCCAGCTAACCAACAGCCTAACCCCATACCATTGCTGTCTCTCTCACACAGACACACTCAGAGCGTGAGAGTGATAGAGAGACAGCAAAATGTTTTTTTTGCATTTTCTTTATGAGTCGCAAAATTTATTTATTTTTTTTTTTTTATATTTTCTTATTTTTGCGCCAGCTGCTCCAGTTTCTGCTATTAATTTCAGCTTATTCAAGTAAATTTTTCTTGGAAAACTTATTAATTTTCGTCACTTTGTTGCTTAATAGAGCAATCCATAATATTTTGTGTTTCACTTCAACAAAGATAAACCAAACGAAACACTTTTACTACCCGCACTAAGAAACTTTCACACAACACAAAGTATGCAAACAATTTTTTGTACTCTTTTATCTCCTAGAACTATATATATCTATATAAATATATACCAAATATAGACAAAATAGTTGTAGAATTTAAGTTTTCATGGAAAATTTGCTTTGAATAGAGACTGCGAAACTCTGATGCTGTTAAACAGCTGTTAGCCCAATGTTAACTGCATGCCATAGCCATATATACCCATTAGCCCTAGTGTTTATTGAGAGCAAAATTCGATGAAAACCTAATGCTGCATGTAAACGATTTAATTAACTTTATGCAAACCTAAGCACAACAGCAAATAAATAACTGCAAATTTACACACAAACACACGCACCCACACACAGACACAGCCACAGAGATATGGGGAAAAAAGAGCAAACAAGCAGATAAATAAATATAATATAAATTATGATATTTGATTTAGCCCACACTCGGAATTGAAATTGGAAAAATTATTGCGTGTGTAATTTGCAGTTGTAATTCAAATTTAATCAAGTGCATAAATTTCATAATACAGAGTTTAATGCTTAATTAAAAACTCATTTGGGCGGTGTTAAATTCGGTTTGCCCTAACTTTCAGTTTAAAATAATTGCAAAGTTTTGCCATCAACAGAATTTGTGCATTAAGTTTCGGCAACTATTCAAATGAAAAGTTTCGAGTTTAGCATCATGCTTCAAGTGGGTTGAAGTACAGAGGATGCTAAATCAATTTTTAACTTAGATATACACTCGGCCGTTTAGTAGGCATTTAAGCGCACATTTACGTAAGATGTTCAATAAATAAATAAATGAAATGCAACAAAAGAGCGGCAAAAATTACATTTTAAACAATTTGACTTTACGCAAGAAAATAATAGCACACACGCACAACACTAAACATTGTTTGTGTGTGTGTGCCAAGCTCATAATCCCGCAAGCACACACAGACAAAGAGAGAGGTAGAGAGAGAGAGAGTGAGACAGCAACTGACAGGGATTGGCATTCAACAACATGGAAAATATGTTGAAGCTGCACATAAAACACGCCATAAATGTTGATTTTCGTTGGGGAAAATTAACATTTATTACAACGCGTTAAAACTTTGAGCACGCAGCAGTCAGCCAGCCAAAACACACACACACACACACACAGGCACACGTGGGCGCACGTTCGTGATTGCCCAACTCACACATGTGCTGCTCTCTCCCTCTCTCTCTCTGTGTGTTTGCTCTGGTCCTGCCTCGTCCATGGGGTCCTGCCTATGCGCCGCACTTAATTCGCGACTTAATTGCTTTTGGCTGAAAATTTATTTGACGCTGCGCAACAGCAACAACAACAACAACATAAATGTCGTGTCTCTAGCCGGGCTCCTTCTGCTGGCTGTTCGGCCCCCACTGCGTCCACATTGTCAGCTCCAAACATGACACACATAATTGCAGCATAATATCGCATAAAGTGAAAAATTGTTGCAGCATTTTAGGCGTAATTCAATCGAGCCCCAGACCAGGCACGACAAACGTGATTATTGTATCAAATTGTCCTTTGAAATTGCATCAACACGCACACACACACACACACAGAGGCCTTGTTGCCAGCTCGTTTTATCTCAGTCTCTGTCTCTTTCACTCCCATACGCATTTAAGCAGAGCAGCGCATAATTTTATTTATGGGCGCAGGCTTAATATGATTATGAGCTTCAGCCAAAAAGAATTTATATATATGTATAAGAGAATATATATGTGTGTGTGTGTGTGTGTTTGGGGTATCTGCTGTTGCACCTGCTCTGAACGTTTTAAATGCATATAAAAATGCCAATTTTGGTAATTATTATTAAATGGCTCGTTAAATATGGCCCTGGTCGTGCTTATAGCCTGTAGCTAATTAATTATATATTAGCAATTAGTTTCATAAATATACGAGTGTATATTATTAGATATATTATATATACATATATATACATCTCTCATCATATACCCCTTAGATTATAATTCTCATACTCTCTATCGTTGTCTCTTTCTTATTTTCTTTTATAAATCTTGCTTAGATACTGCAACAAAATCTATCCAAATTCATACTCAAATACTCAAAATTTTCGAAATTTCTTAAACTGTTTCTGTTGCTCGTATCGGAGCTCCTCATAAAAACTAACCGATTATCTCGTCGATGCAGCGCTGCTCTAAATTATCTATAAAATAAAATACTTTTTCCTCCATATTCATCAAGTTACATTATAATCTATATACAAAAAGAAACTCCCTAGATTTATATGTATAATTCCCCGCCCCAGCTAGCTGTAACTCATAATGGTCTACATGCTACTTAAAATATTAAAATATATATATACATTTTAAGCTTTTATTTGTTTCCCTCTTTTTGTGTGTCTACCCGTACCCGTACCCCTCTTTAGAAACTCTGCCTAGACTATCTAAATGTACTCAAATCATATATAATTCTATGTATATATAAACCAAATGTATTGGGGTTATTGATGCATGTTGCCGGCACTTGAGTGGAAAATAATTCAAATATATTTAATCGTAAAACCAAAACGAGATCATTTTTCATTTCCACTCGAGTCCGCTCAGTCCTCAACTTTAATGTGCAGAACCCCAAACCCAAGCTCAAGAAAAATAACTTATTTTATGCCTTACTATATACTCGTATTTATACCTAAATCTTTTATTAAATGTTGTTACTTTACACACACACACACACAAACATAGCAACAACATGAACATCGAATACATAATGAAAACTGAAACACGCATTACGCATACGCCCCGCGAGCCCAAACTGCCCCAGCCACAAGAATATATACATATGTATATGTAGATGTATATTTTTGTACATTTTATTTGGTTGCGTTAAGCAAAATGTTATTTATTAATATTATTTAATCTGTTTTTATTTACATTTTAAGTATTTTTACTGTCCCTGTACCCTGAACATGCATATGACCCCAATAAAAGCGGACAGCAAAACAAAAACAACAACAACAACTTCGCCTGCTCCGCATAACAACGCAAAAAAATTAGCCGTATATTTCAAGAGGCCCGGGGCATGCCCGAAATATGTCAACTGTCGAATCAAAGCTACAGTTCGAACAGTGCTCCGCATCCTGCCTGTGCTGCCTGCTGCCAGTGTCCTGCAGTGAGCCAACCCCAAACTATAATCCTCATGTAAGCGTGACACGGGAACAGCAGCTATAACAAAAAAAAAGTATGTAGCTGCCAGCAGGCTGCAGGACATGACCCGCTGTGAGGCTTCATTTGTGCTGCCCTCTCTTCTTCTTGTTCTTCTTCTCTTTTTTTGTCTGTCCTGACCAAAAATGTAAATGTCAACCTGTGCCTGGCTGCTGGCAGGACGCACTGAACGACGACACGGATTAGTCGGCAGGATAACGTTTGAACCGGAAAATTAACTAAAAGCAGAGATTTCCATGCCAATGAATTGTCCAGCTGCAATGCTGCCCGCCTGCCAGCCTGCCTGCCTATCGAGCATATGTGGGGTATATTGGTTACGAGAGCGAGTTGGCAGTGAGATATAATATGATATATATGTTAAAGAGATTGTTTCAGCTGTAGAGTTGAGATCTAGAATCCAGAATTAATTTACAATTAATAATTTAATAATTAATTTGCCTTATAAATTTGCAATTAAGGGGTTGTTATATTACAGGGTAGCTAAGCCTAGTTTCAATTATGTAGAATAATGAGAAAATAGAGTGGAAGCAATCATAAAGCTATACGAAAGCCTCTACACATTTAAATTAAAATTAAAAAATTATGTTGGAATAGAAAAGAAAGTTGTTTAAATAGAAGTTATAGAACTTCCATAAAAAAAATCTATAATTAATAAAAAATATGAAAAAAAAATCTGATATGATCGCGAATATTCAACAGCATTCACTTTGATCTTATATAAAGTATGGTCAACAACGATGCTTGAAGAGCATTCACTATGCGCTTTAGTCTGTCTGTCTTCACTTTTTTCTTCAGCACATTCGCTTTTGACCTCAAAAAACAACAATATATATACACACGGCAAACACGGCACTCACACAGACACACACACAGATATCACACTCATAGGCCAGACCACATATCGCCTTGCCCAAGCGAATTAATCCATTTATAGCATTCATTGGCGGTGACATAAAACAGTTCTCGGCAAAGGCAGCTGAAAAAGCGAGTGGCACAACCTGAGCTACGTATGCCTAGCAAAAAATACTAAAAAAAAAAAAGAATAGAAAAAAAACACACACACACTCTCGGAAAACATGCTCCAAACCAACAACAACAGCAACAACAAGAAATTCGTGAAAACCTCTGCCGCTGCGAGTCCATTTAAATGCAAATTTTTTTGCACTTTTCGTGTCGAGCAGCAGTCGAGTGTGTGTGTGCTAGCCCCAAAAAGCATGTTAACTTGCGTTATGTTTTATACATTTTGCTGTGTGTTTTGTTTATTAGGCACTAGGACTAAAAAAAATAAAAACCCAAACGCGCACCCAAATGTTGTCGAGCTGCTGTGTAAATGACGGTGTTAAGCGAATTAACTCTGAGATCTCTAGGGGCTTCACTCTACAACAAATTTCTACCACATTTCGTTTATTTCTCTGCTTTAGTTTCCTTAGTATTTATTTATGGTTTTTAGTTGAGAATCAGTTAAAGCAGCAGCAGCAGCAACGATACATCGGTAGGTATATCGGCATTAGGTAATTTTGGATACTCTTCCAGCGCGTCTCAATGCGAATGTGTGTGTGTTTGTACTCAAATCAATTTTTGTTAGCAAACAATTCATAATGGAATTATAACAAACCTTTATCAAAATATATATTGGCTTACAGCGAAATGATTTTGTTGCAATTGATTCTATATATATTTATTTATTTTTAAGGTAACTCTTAAGCTCATATAACTAGGTATTTATAAATGTATTCACAATATCACCAAGTGCTCTGGGTTTCTTCAACAAAAACAATTAAAGCTTTTGCTGCTGGCTTATGCAGGCTCTAACATCAAAAATTATATTTATAAATGATTATAACGATATGCTTCTGAGCTTTTTATTAACTCTGCTTAATTAACAAAATGGATTTATATATATATTTATTATTGAAAAATGTTTCAACAATTAGTTCCTTTTCCATATTTAATTTAAGAATTTTCTTTAAATTGGAAAATTTCTGATTTTGAATTGAAATTTAAGTTAGCCTCAACTATATTCTACTATATATTTCTGAAAACAAAGATTCTATTTGATTTTATTGTTTTTTTCTTTTTAACTATAATTTTTACTTATCAACAAAAAAACACTCGTACTCTTCTACTATTATGTATTTCATCTGTTCGCCTGTGCCACACACTGTAATTGCTTCTACGATGGATGGTATCTCTACACACACACACACACTCATACATACACATGCACAATGCCAAAATAAAATAAACAAATAAAATATTCGTTGAAACTATTCAAAAAATGCAAAAACAAAAAATAAATACAAAAAAAAAATGAAATAATTGTGCATATTTATTAAAAATGCCAACACCAATGCTGCTTGAATAATTCAAATGGAATTTATTCATATTTAATGAGCGCATAATTTAAATGCTTGATCAAAATTTTATTCTATATTCAATTTTTTTAAATTGATTTTTGGCATAATTATGTTGATTATAATTTGAAATATATGCACTTCAATTGACACACACACATACACACACACACTCGCACACACACACACTCACGCAACACAGAGCTCACCTCTTACGGCACACCAACAACTAAATCAACATCAGCAACAACTGCAGAACCACCTCCACAACAGCAACAATAGCAACAGCAACAACAACAACAACAACACCATCCACACGGCCGGCGGCGTCGCTGCTGGCGCAACAACAACAACACCAACAGCAACAACAACAACAAACAACGCTGCCGCTGCCGCTGCTGCTGCCGCCGCCGCCGCTGCCGCCGCTGTTATGGGTCATCACACACTGGAAGTGGGCAAGAAGCGGTCAGCGGATCCTGAAATGTTTCCACTGGTATTTTGTTTAATTTCTTTCACAACTCTCTGTTCTTTTCCTTTATATATTGTTTCTGTTTCCGTTTCTGTTTCTATTTCTGTTTCCGTTTCCGTTTCTGTTTCTCATTCTGTTGCCTTGCGTTCCATTTCTGATTTCTGATTTTAATTACTGTTACTGTTTAATTTCCTGCGTGTTTTTTTATTTAATTGATTTAGTTAAGTGTACTTTGTTTCCTATCGCATGATTTTAAGCTGCGAGTGCGCGCTACAAAAATATATACATACCTAGGGCAGCTCTAAAGAGCTAAGCTGAAAAAAAGAGTGCCAATTGAAATAGTTGCTTGGCTTTTAATTCATGTCATAAATATTTACATAAATATTTAGTGACAATTCATAAAAAAAAAAAAAATAATTTTTTAAATGAATAAAATAAAATATTCAGATAATAAAGATCTCTTATTTTTAATTTAGTAAATATTAGGAATAAAATTAGAAGAAAAGCTGATCCACTTCAAGCTCATTACAACTATGAATTTTAATTATAAATTCATCAATTGATTAGATAGCAATTAAAAGTCTTATATATCAAACTCTTAAATTGACAGGCCAATGAAACGGTCTAAGAAAATCTACTACTTCAAACTTTGCAGCAATTCTTATTAAAATTTCATAGGCAACTTGTAGCAAAACATTTTTTTTAATGTCCGAAATGCAATCATAAATAAAAAATAAATAAAAGACATGTATTAAAGTATTGCTCAATGATTTAATTCATATATATTGTAGTTAAGAAATGCAACTAATAGACGCAAGAAAACATAATCAAGAGCTCTCTAAAATTTTTTTTTTTTTTTTTTTTTTTTTTTTTTTTGAAGAACAAAAATTGATTAGGGCCTTGTGACTAAGCTGTGAAGGTTGTTTATTAATTTTTCTAATATTCATTTAAATTTAAAAATATTTGTTTAATATGTTTAAATGCTTAAAATATCATATACATTATATAGTATAATTTCCTTATTTTTTTAAACAATCCAAAAGTATTACACAAAATTGAGCATAGTAAAATTTGAGTGCAACAGAATTTGCAACTTCCTAGCGCTGCCACTGCAATAAAGCAAGCACTCAAGTGAACTTTTCAGCTATTAACTCACCCACTCATCAACACACACTCATTCATTCACCCACTCACTCACTCACTCACTCATTCACTCATTTATTCACTTATTTAGTCGCAAATTTCACATGCCTTATGAAGAGCCATCAATTAGCGTTTACAAGCAGCAAGTCAGTCAAGTCTTTCAGTCAGTTAGTCGGCGAGCATTTAATTTGCAGAACTAAGTAATTATCAGGCATATCAAAAGAGCAAACACGCACACACTCACACACACACATACACTTTGATGGAGACAAATGCATATGGCTAATCAATTTATCAATACAGATAGATGCATGTGTTGCCTTGTTGAGCTGCTAGCGACAGCTTCAGCTTGCAATCAGCGTTGCGTGCCACATGTGGCATCAATTAGGGGTTGTCTATGATAAATCACAATCACACACACGCACACACACACACACACACACACACACACACACACACACACACCCATACATCTGCACAGTTACAGACTACCTGGGCAAGTGTTAATTAAAATGGTTTAACTGTTAATTGACCCAGCCCACGCCCACGCCCACGCCCAGGCCAGCCTCCCCCAACAACTCAGTCGCATTTGCCTGCATGACGAACTGTTTGGCTAGGCGCTGATTCGATTGGTTCGACAGCTCTTCCGCTCTTTATTTACAGCTGCAGCTACATAGCAGCCGCAGCCGTCGAGCTTAATTGTTTAAGTGCCTAAGTGCTTTTCCAGGTTAATTAGCTTTACATGCGAACAACTTTGCTTGGCTTTTGCGCATTTTGCTAAAAAAAAAAATCAAAAGTAACTTAAAACTTAAGTCTTGGCCTAATTGTATGTATTTTGTATGTATCATGTATGTATTATATTATTTAGGTTAATTTATCACACATTCACATCACGCTAGACTACGTATTTACTTACATATATGCATATATGTATGTATATATTTAACTTATCGCTAATATCTATTGATGAACATTTTTGTATTTTGTATATTTATGCTGAATATATTCACTAATTTCATTTGTGTTCTCTCTCTTCTTCGTTTGTTTTTTCGATTCGACTTTCCTTTGTTTTCTGTGTCTCGCTCTCTCTATGTTAATTGTTGCCAACAATTCAAAACAAAAACAAAAATCAAAAACAATCAATTGACAACAACAACAAACAACAACTGCAACTACAACAAAAATGTCTGCTAACCCAAATCAAAACAAAAAATCAAATTCAACCAACTACAAATGCATCAATCAACAATGCGAATCATTCAAATCAATCATTCAAAATGAACAAATAAAATCAATTACTAATACCGAATTGCGTTCATAATGGATAAATATCATCACAACTATTCTATATACAACAATAATAATAATAACAACAATAATAATAATGATCATAAATGTGCACAATTGCCAAAAAGATGGATGTTAAAACGGTTGGTTCATTTTACTATGAAAACTTCGTAAGTACTCCAAAGCCAATAAAAAAACGTAACTTACCAAATAAATGAACAACTATCTCCATCCAGTATTATCACAATAATACAATATACATATATATATACACCACATGATAATGAATTACATATAACTAAAATACTTAACATTCTTAGAACCTTAAGCTGTGTTTCTTCGAGTGCACAACGGCAGGAAATACATATATCGATCATTACGATAAGCGATTATTTTGTCACTTGCAGAAAAGTATTCATATGATCAGTTGATTCCCAATTTTGACAAAGAAACTAGTATAATCAGATTTATCTTTAATTTATAGGAGAGTATAGATCACGAAGCAAAAGAGCGCTTAAAGTTAATTTTGGGACAAACAAACAATAGAAATTATAAGTAGAGAGCGCAGCAGAATATTGTATAGGCTTGCTTTTGGTTATGAGTGCTCAATGAGGAAATAGGAGCAGCTACTTAAAAGTGAGGAAGGGAACGAAACGGAACCGAAAACGAATACCTATATAAAGACTGCTGCTGGGCTGATGAGCTGCTGCGCCAAAGCTCGATATAGTAAAATTGAAATAAAATCGTGATTGGGCAGAAAGACTTGCCAATTGAGAGAGAAGAGGAAAGGAGAAAGGAGGTGTTATATGGCAGC
Organism: Drosophila navojoa; assembly: GCF_001654015.2. The sequence continues at coordinate 1,183,143 of NW_022045870.1, read as the reverse complement.
TGATGAAAGGAACATCCTTAATATTTAGTGAGAGATTCTTGAAGAAAATATAAGAGCTTTACGCCACAATAAATTTATTTCTGAATAATAAAATTGTTTCCAATATAGAGAGGAGCTCCATGTTGTCAAACGGTTAAAATTAAGAGTAGCAAAGAAGAAAATATTGGAGAGTGATTTAATGATCAACATTTTATATTAAAATTCTTAATATATTTATATAAGAAAAAGTCGAAAGCGTTTAAATAAATAAAAAAGCCTCATAAGAAGAAAATGTTTTTTTAGTTTCAGTTTTATAAAAATCAATTTAGGTATTGTCAGAAGTGTAAAAACAAGAACAGGAATTTTTTTTCTGAAGAACTTCATTTTAATGTTTTGCTTTCAGGAAACTTGAAAAGTTGCAGTTTCACTCAAAATATATTTTTAGCTAGTGTTCTGATTCTCTACACATTACTTGTATAACTCAATTCCAATATTTTTCTCATTTATGACAGCACTTTGAAGAAACACAGCTTATTTAAACGAAACTAAACGCATACTAGAAACAAACAAACAGAAATTGGCTGTCTAAATGCATGAACCGAAATTAAAATTACACAACAACACAAATTCACAAAAAATAACTGAATTAAATAAATAAAAAAAAAGAAAACAAAAAACAAAAGAATAATCAACTGAAACAAATCGGTAATCAAAATTGGTTTCAGCATGGGTCAGCTAAAGAGATTAATTCGATGATGAATCGACAATTTGATTTGCCAGAGCAACAAAATTGATATGAACTCGGCTGTCCTCTGCTGCGGCAATATCCCACACACAGAATATAATAGCTTTCACATTTCACACAATTGCTTTAATCGCTGGCTGAGCAAAGCTTTTTGTAGCTTTTTATGCGAAGCACATTAAAAGCTTTCGCCCTTGGTAAAATGCACGCTAAACGTTTACGAACAATTTCCGCTCAGTTAAATGCTTTTTCTTTCCTTTTGGTATTATTCCTGGTTTTTTGATTCGATTTGAATAGATTTTTGGTTTATTATTGGACATATGATTATTTATTATTTAAACACATTGGCAAAAGTTTGAGAAAAATTGAGTGGAAAATCGAAAAAAAAAGAAAATGAAAAAGTTGTAATAACTAATTAAAATTCCCAGTTGAACTCGTTTGTAAGCTATTTATGTAAACAATATATTTACTATATAAATATTATTACTCAACATATGTATGGTTAGAGTGCAATTAGTTTAAGCTGAAGATGAATTTGTTGAGTGATTGACAATGTTTATACTAATTAATTTTTTGTATTCTATGTTCTCTTCCCTGTCTGCTCTCTCTCTCTCTCTCTCGCTGTCTCTTTTCGCAATAGCAATTCTCTGGCATGGTACCGTTTAAACGTCCAGCTGCCGAAAAGTCTGGCATTCCAGTGTATCAACCCGGTGCGACAACCTATCAACAATTAATGCAGCCCTACGTGCCAGTGTCATGTGAGTATCCCCCACAACAACAACATCAACAACAACAACAACAACAACCAATATGTAGCGCCATAACAACAACAACAACAACAACAGCAGCAACAACAGCCAGTAATAATAATAATAATGCTGTAACTGTAACTGCTATGACTACCAATACCAATACAAACACAAACACATACACAGACACATCAACACCAACACAACCACCACCACCACCAACAACAACAACAGCTACTAATCATATTAATAATCATGATAACCAAGCGCTAGCTAACGATTCTGATGCAAATCATGATCAAGAAAATAATGACACAACAACAACAACACCAACTACACCAACAGCAACAGCACAAACCAACACAACAACAGCCACAACAAACACTGCTAACGATTGTAATACAACACAAACAATTACAACAACAGCAGCAGACACTGATACAGCTAATGATACCACACAAACAGCAACAACAACAGCTGCAGCAGCAGCAGCAGCAGCAACAACAACTGACACAGCAGCAACAACTAACGGCAGCGCTAGCCCCCCCAACACAGAGACAGCACTTGAACCCTTGACCCTGGCCAATGGCGATAATAACAACTATTTGTCATATATTAATAACAATTTGAATAAATCATTGAATGGCGACGAGCTGTCCAGTGAGGCAGACAATGGCACAGCAGCAGCAACAGTTGCCGCCAACACAACTGCAACTACAGCAGCAGCAGCAGCAGCAACAGTCGATACCGATTCCGTTTCCGCTACGCCCGCCTACATCCAGGCACCGCCTCAGCGCAGCTATGCGATCAAGCAGAATGGCAGCGATGCCTATCAGCGCTATCACAATGGCCACAGCAGCGGCATTCTGCCCACGCCCACCTCCACCAGCAGCACTAGTCATGTGAGCAACGGCAGCAACAGTTGTCCCGTCTCGGTGGCTCCGGCGGTGCAGCAGTATCAGCGCATCAGCTACGCCATGCCCGCCTATAGCTATGCCAATCTGTATAGCGGCTATTCGAGTGCCACGCCCATTGTCAGCATGGCCAGCGGCTCGGTGCAGAGCAGCTATGTGCAGGCACATCAGCAACAACAGCAGCAGCAGCAGCAGCAACAGCACCAGCAGCAACAGGTTGCCCAGGTGCAAGCCCAGGCTCAGGCTCAGGCTCAAGCTCAAGCGCAGGCTCAGGCTCAGGCTGCCTATGCTCAGCAGGCGTACGCCGCCTATGCCGCAGCCTCTGGCCTCAGTCCCGCTGCCGGTTACTATGCCGATCCCGCTGCATTGGCCAAGGAGGTGGCCCAGAAGAACTACGCCCTGAAGGTGGCCAATGCGGCGGCCAAGCCCGTCTCTGCTGCCTCGGCAGCCGCCTACACCGGCATGACGCTCAACAAGAGCTTTGTTGCAGCTGCGGCGCCACCGCAGCCCGTGCCACAGCCCCAACAGCAACAGGCTCAGCCTGTGTCCATGGCCACGCTGCTGCAGATGCAGGCACAGGCCCAGGCCCAAGTGCAGGCTCAGGCTCAGGCCCAGGCCCAGGCTCAAGCTCAGGCGCAGTTGCGTCAATACGGCTCCCTGCCCAGCTCTGGGCTGTCCACGCCCGTGGCACCCGGCACTCCGGTGCGCGCTCCCTCAGCCGCTGGCTATCTGCCCGGCGCCTCGGCTGCGCTGCTCCGTGCACCGAGCGCTGCGGCGCCCATGCCCATGGCGGCCAGTCCGCAGCAGTATGCCGCAGCAGCTGCTGCCCAGGGCTACTTTTATCCGGGGGTTATGGCTGCCACGCCCACGGCCGCTGGCAGTGGGTACGCCTACGCCATGCCCAGCAGCCAAGCAGCCGCCGCCGCTCAGCAATACGCAGCAGCAGCGGCCGCAGCAGCAGCTGCTCAGGGCGCAGCACCTGGCACGGCCATGGTACTGAATCCCTACAAGAAGATGAAGACCTCTTAAGTAGGCAGTCACACGCATACACGCCCACACACACCCACACAAACACACAGAGACTCGAACGCAACTGTACTTAATGAACGTGTTGGTCCAGTTATTTGTAGCAGTAACTATTTAGTACGTAGTACTCATCGAAGACGTAAGATTATGTGCCTCAGTTTTAACTTAATTTATACACTAGGTCTCGTAATAGCATAGCATTATATTTAGAGTGTCGAAAGGCGTCCCTTTTTTGTATTCTAAACAAATTGCACCATGACAAATCCGAAATTCACTCACACACACACACACACACACACTTACAGACAGAATCGAAGGATCCTGCCTAAATGTGCGTAAAGCTGCTTAAAGCTTAAGCATCCACAGCTTTTGCAATACACTTGAAGCGAACCAAAAAGCTTTCGTGCGCTTTCAATGAGCTTTCATAAAGTCCCATACGCTGTAAAAGCTTGCCCTCGACGCGATCTTCTTGCCCCGCTTACACCCACACACAGAATGCTCGAGCTACATTTTCCTTAGATTATTTATGATATCAAGTTTATAATTTTAAATTAGACGCAACAAAACTTAACCTCACTGTGACTTGAGCTGTTGCCATTTTCATAGCATAGCATAGTCTAACTAAGAACGAAGCTTTTAAAGCAAGAACATACAAAACAGCCTTTTTAATACGTAGTCTTTTAAGTTAAGTTCCTTTTTGATAGCCTTAAAATGAGCATTCAAAATATAAATAGAATCGGTAACGGAAACGGAATCGGAAACGGAAATGGAATTGGTAACGGTAACTGCAACTTGGTATAACGAAGTACTGTGATAGCTTTGCACACGCACACAAACACGCACACATACACAAGAAAGCTTCACACACCTTGCCCTGGAATGCGAGTCAGTTAATCGTTCCTATCAAAATATGCCATATAAAAAGAGTAATCCCCCAGCCAGATGCTGCTGCTGGGTACAGTTGTGTCTGCGCATGTTGTTGGTCTGCGAATGCTTTAATGCCAAACAAATTGTTTCAAATGCTCTCTACCTCTCTTCTGTGTCTCTCTCTCTCTCTCTCTGTATTTCTGACTCTGTCACTCTCAATCAGTTGCTCTCTCTCTAGCTGCCTCTTCTACCTATAAACAGTTAGCTAGTTAGTTAGCTTTCGTGAATGCTGTTGTAATTTTAATTGTTTAAAATTGTTGAGCAACGAACATGCGTAACGAATATTGCCTAGTTATAGAAATATACCTATATAACACATAAATACTATAAATGCTGTATGCTGCTAATATATACATATACTTAAATATATCTATATATATATACGTTATATAAACATTGACACTATGTACTCTAGCACAAACACTCACAAGATCCGAAAATTCCCATACCTGAACACCCGATCCACACTCTTAGAACATAACGAAGTTCGAACTGTATATCGTTTAGCCATCATATACCCATACATACACCCACACACACATACACACACACACACGCATTATCGTACATGCTAGCTATAAAGCGCTCTTACTAATCAATAAACCAATTGAAAATCAATATCTGAACTCATCATCACATTCACGTCGATCGCCCTCTCTCTTTGCGATATACACATCCACCCCCACACATACACACACACAGACATTGTCACACCTGAAATCATCTTTGAAACTGTTAAGCCATCATAATTATGTTATGTTATGTTATGTTAATGTTATGTTCAAGATTTGACTCCTATGTTGACAATTAAAAGAGAATAATGAAAAACAAACTATGTAAACTTTTCGTTTTTTCCTATATACATATTTCTCTCTCACTCGCTATCTATCTCTGTCTATCTAACTATATCTTGCTCTCGATGTATTATACATATTTCTTTGATATATTTCAACAATTTACATACACGTTATGTATACATGATGTATGTTTATAAAAAAAAATAATAAATTCAATGACAACTGAACTATGTTTTAATCTTAGATCTCGTGTGATTTTTCATAATTATTATGTTTTTTTTTTCCTCAATGTAATGTTTACGTTATTTAATTTATGTACTGACAATTATACAAGTTCAATATGTAGTCTATATTTTTATGTGTTTTATCCCGGTTTAGAATTACGAAAATACTTACAAAAAAAAAAAAGCGAAAAAAATATGAAAAATTACAAAAAACAAAAAAAAAAATATTGCCACAGACTTGCGCACCTTAAGTTGTTAGCCACTGAAGTTGATAAATTCGAACTCTTATTATTATTATGACTATTATTATTATTATTTTTATTGACTAAAATTATACATATATACTTATATAATCTCTGTAAAATTCGTTTAAATCTTTACAATATTTCTAATGTTTAATGACAATTTTTAATGTTTGCCACTAATTCTAATATTTAGTTGTCGATAGTTCATTGATTAATGTTGATTTTTACAAAAGCAAACAAAATATCGTGTGTGTTTGATTTCAAATATAGTTTGAACCTTACGAAACAGAAACAAAAACATAATTTATTGTGTGTTGGTATTTATTTTGGTATATTCACTTATCTCTTGTTCTTTTTATTTATTTATTACTCTTTCTGTTGTGCCGCTTTCCACACATTTTATATATACTTAAATATATATATATTTGTATCTATTACTTATTTATCAACAAATATCTATTCGAATTCTAAGCCGAACACGCTCCCGTTTTCTTTTCGAAAAACTCACCCAATCGACACATACGCCACATATGCCACATTTGCCACATTTGCCACACGCTAAGCATTTTCACATGCCGCGCTTTTGGGCAGAGCAGCACTCGTTTTTCCAGCTTTCTCCTTCTAAGTTTCGCTTCGTTCAGCCTATGCCAAATACCTTTCAAACACCTCTTACCCCACCCACCCCAGAACACATTCTGTCTGCCTTGACTGTCTGTAAAATGCTTTCAATCTTTTTGCTTAATTTCATTGCCCAAACAAAATAAAAAGCAAATACTACTACTAAAAAACTAAAAAAAAAAAATAAAGAAAATAATTTAGATCTAGTAAAGTTTCTCTATGTTTAGCTCTTAGATATAAAGGCAAGCAAAACTGAGTACGCTAACCAAAATACTATTTCGTTCTAACGGTAGAAACTAGCTGTAACAAATCTGAAAACAATACGCATACCTTATATATATATACATACATAACTATTATTGCTTGACTTGTGGCAGGCTTACTATCTACTTATATACCTACCTATATCTATATATACTACATACTTGATAAGAGAGTTTGCTTATTAAAAAAAAAAAGAAAAGAACATGCAGCAAATGCGTCAAACAATGGAAAACTGAAAAAAAAACATGAATAAAATATTAATACAAACTATCGATATATCTATGTCTTGCTAAAAGTATGTTACATATATTAACAATAATCCATGTATGTCCAGTTCTCTAGCTGTCGTATGTTTCATTTTTCCTTTTGTTTAACATTGTAGAATTGTTGCTGATCTTATGTGAAAACTTAGAGAAATCTCAAAAAAAGAAAATATAACTAGAGAACCCAGTCATTCAACAAACACTGCATGTTATAAACGCGCAAGAGAAATACATTGTTACTCAAGCATTCCAGCAAGAGGTATTAGAAATAATACTGAATATCATTTGATTTACTTTTGTTGTTTGCTTTCTTCCAAATTCACATTCAACTGCACAAGTTAATAGATTAAAACCGCTTCACACACAATACTCAACAGTAACATCGAGTTAACAGCAAGTTAACAGTGCAACAAACAATAAGATAACAACGAAGATTGGACAACAATTTTGATTGAACTTATATATTCATTTTTCGGGCTGCCTGCGAACCAGTTCAGTTCACACGGGTTTTTATAGAAATCTTTGGAGAGCTCTTGCAGCTCTCGTACAGTCTTCAAAAATTCCAATTGCGATTACGCTGAGCTTAGCCCAAACGTAGAAAGCCACTAAATACAGTACCGTCCAGAAAAACAAAACCAGAACAGAGAACATGTAGCGTAGTTCGCGCACGGCCACAATTGATAATAGACTTTATACTTATATTTTGTAGATAAGAGAAGCACACTTTTTGTAAAGTACACCACATTTTAACATAAAAAAGAAACACAACACTGATAAAAAGAAAAAACATTTTATTCCACTAATGTATGGCGCATCAGCAACTGATGCCATTTTCATTTCGTACATTTCTCATTTTGATTTCACCTGGCTAAACTTTTAGATCAATCAAGAAACTAGAAAACTTGATCCAAAAAGCAGAAAATCGATTAATGAAAAGTGACAAAGCGAGAAATTTCAGTGTATCTAAGTTAACTAATGCATGTATTCTGAGCAAAGAGAAAACTAAACAAAACGAAATTGTTTTATGATAATTAAAAGAAGAAGAAAAAACTATATACCTATATATATGACTTATACACTACATAAACACAAAGCAACCAATACAAGCAAACACTTAATGAATATGTTCTATGTGCTATTAAACAACAAAACAAGATCCACACAAAAATTAGTCTTATTAACTCTATGCGTTATTATAAAATAATGAAAACTAATACAAAACAAAAAAAAATGCAAAAATTAACAAAACAAATATTTATTATATTGAAAATTATATAAACGTTTTATTGTAAAAACCGTAAAAAACTTGTTGCTTCTTTTACTTAACTCTCGTTAACTGGAAAGTGCTAAATGGCAAAAACTTTACACTAATACTTCTGCGTACATTTTCTCTTTCTCTCTGACTGTCTCTCTCTCTCTCACACACACTCACATACACACAGTCACACATACACATATTGTATTAATCTAAAAAGTTTTTACTGTGCGTTGTCCTTGATTCTAAATTATTTTCCATATTTATTTTGCTATTTATTATGAGTTTATTTCTGGGCTAAACCTATTTTATAATTATTTTGCTAATTAATACGATTAGATTTGCTGGTACATATAACTGTTTGCTCTTAAATTAACTCCAAAAAAAAAGCATCCTTGATTTCCTTTTACTTTTGCTAACTATATTTGAAAGCTTTCTGAAATACCTTTCATTGGGCGTTTATCAATGTGTGCTCTCTGCTCGCCTCTCTTAATTTCAATATCGATGCATACACACACACACCCACATACACACACACACACACACCCACACACAAGCGAGATAGTACTCGTAGTACTCCAGTTTTCCACACTTGGCTTGCTCGAGCTGGTACTTTCTGTTTGTAATTGAAAATATTACTGTATTGCTTATGACAACTTAAGAACTAGTTTATGTGTATGGAAGCATTATATTATTCAATAATATATATACAATTGCCTATATATATACATATATATCTATACTCTTTAGAGTTAAGCGCTTTTGTAATGTTTCAAAGAAATGCTTAAAACAAGAACCAACATGTATAATTTTGTTTTTGCTAACATTTTGTGCTCTTTTACACTTTGTCTTAATTTCCATTTAAGTCTCTCTCTCTCTCTCTCTCTTTCTCTCTCTCTCTTTCTGTCTGTCTCTTTATATGTCAAATACAATTAATATTCTCTCACAAACTCTCTCTGTCTCCGTCCGCCCCTCTCTTTACACTCTAGTAGACTATCTGATCCACAGTTCTTGCATGTTTCTATACATCAAAATGAGATAATATAAATTGAGTCTGAATGATAACTTCTAACTTTTTTTTCCGATGAGAAGTTGTAAATTTTCGAATTTCTTTGAATGCATTACAAAAGTTTCCAGCGAGTTTCCAAACACACACAAACACTCACACAATGCAGTAATCTTTTCAATGTCCCCACACTCTCGCTATCTCGCTCTCTCCATCTCTGTATCTCTCTCTTTTGCTGTTACACGCAACACTCGTACAGGTTGTTCTTATATATATAAATCTATATATATAAATACTCCTTCCATAGTGGGAAGTACGTTTCTCTTCTACATGTTACGTAACTCTCTCTCTCTCTCTCTCTGTACCTCTCTCATATTTGTTGAATATCCGTTACTCGTTATTATTTGTTCGTATTTTCCTTCTTCTTCTTTTTACTTTTTTCTTTTTGGAGCGTATCGTATTGTAATTTTTCAGCATGTGCTCAATGAAACAAGAACTTTTCGTAGCAAGTACAAAATCAAATATCAGAAACGAATCAAATCCGTATCGCCAACAACAAATTTGAAGTCCAGTGTTGCAAGTGGCTGTCACTCTCATGCTAACTGTGATTGAATCTTTCGAAGTACCCGCTAAATACGCATTACGTTTATTTACTATACTCGTATATCGGCTTCTCAGGCATGTGGTATGATGGTAACTGAGCTACAATACTCAAAACAAAAAAAAAAGCTAAAAAAATAAATAAAAACAATCGCACTTCTAAGGTAAGCTGGTGCACTGCCCAATGAGCTTCTTTATTATACTTGAACGTATGTATATGATATTATTCAAAACATTTAATTAGTAATTAGTAACTTGACTAGATATAATGTTTCTCCTTTTACGTTTTTAGCTTTATTTTTAGTTCAGAAATGCTTAAACGTCAAAGACATTAGAAAGAGAGAGAGAGAGAGAAAGAGAAATGAAAATATGAATTAGTTTCATCAAATTATGTTAAGATATTGCCGATAAATTTGCTCTTTGCATTTAACACTTAAATGTCAAATCTCTCTCTCGCTCTGATCTCTTTGGCTGTTAATTTACATATGTTAAGTTTTGTGGTAAAGCCCGTTGCAAGAAATGTTATTAACATGACTCTTTTCTTTTTCATGGATTACGAAAGTATTATTGTATGACTGTATGCTGATCAAAATACATGCACACACAACAACAACGAAAACAACAACAACAACAACACAGAGCTGTCATATTATTTAAAGAAAAAAGAAAGAAAAAACAATATATGCTTGCAGGCAAATTCCAAAGCTTTGTAAACTAAATTTAATTGATAGACACACACACTTACATAGACCAACACCCACCAACACACACACACCCACACAGACTCAACTGAGCTGCTCATCCGATGCGTTTTAACTGTTGCTTCGATTACAACTCGTTCTGGATATTGAGTATACGCCAAAATTGTAGCACACTCACACACACACACACACCTAGCCACCCACACACACACAAACACACACGCACACACATATGATATATATATACATGATGTACATATATATATATCTGTACTTATATTTGATCGACTCTTGCAGGCTTGTTTGTATGTACTTAATGTAGTAAGTATTCGCATTACTGTTAAAGTTGTTTATTTACCATTTTACGTTTCTCTGTGTGTGCCTGTCTCCTGTGTCACAGAGTCCTAACTAACTGCCTCTACATATACATATATACATAATTGATAGCTCTTTAAATATATTTATATCAACTATATGAGTATTTAAATTGTCTGTTTGTTTTTTAATTACAGCCGCTGCGCCAGTAACAAACATTTTTAAATGCGCTTCAAATACACAATTTTTGCTGCCGCCTGCTGTTTTTAAATTTTTTTTTTTATTATTATTTTTTGAAAATTACATATAATTTCATCTCTGATGGCATATTCTTTCTTGTTTCAGTTGCAGCCCCCTTAATGCTTTAGCGCGCGCTTGATTACATTGATTTTACATTTTATATTTTTGATAAAATTTTACTTTTGTTTTACAGCTTCTGCTTAATACCTAGACTAACTAACTCGCTTAAGCCCCACAGCATAGCGTATATGATTATGCTTAAATTGTAATTTTTACTAATTTACTCTAGTTTTAAGTGCGTTTCGCCATTTCGCATATACGTTGCAGCAGCATTTTTTTTTTTCTCTTCTTTTTCGGTGTTTGGCAAAACTTTTAATTGTAGCAACAAGTCAAGCGAAGTTTAATGGCAGGAAAAAAGTGAAAAAAACGTTGCACATGAAAGGCTTGGCATTAATTTACATTTATTAACTCGGGTTTTTCCGAGGCTACGCAATTTTTTGTGAGCCTGTTGAATTTGCATAAAATGAAAATTCACAAGTAATTAGGGCGCAGCTGAGTGTTAAATTGGATGTAAGCTGCGTCCAGGTTAATATGTGGAGCTTAGAAACGGATTCGATATACATATATACATATATGATATATATGATGTAATCATCAGTGGAATACACAGGGATTATGTACATGAAATATATCGAGATATGTAGATATTTCAAATGAAACGAATTTCAATTAAATTTAATATTTTCTATTGAGTTCAACTCATATTTCGATTGATATGTTCAATAAAATATTCGCCATAATTATTAACTAATTGCCACAACACGAAAAATGCTGCTGAACCGCAAATGCAGCTTAAGCTTAATTTAAGCCTCCGCCCAATGAATATTGAAAGCAAACCAAACCAATTGCAATTTAATTCGAACTCTCGACTCTATGATTATTGCATATGCGCTCTCATAATTTCTTTTTTCTACTAATTTTATATATATAAATTTTTTTCCTTTTACATGCTAACACATACGCGTTCAATTATATAACAACCAACCGAAAAATATTTGCATGCAATCAATTTAAATATATATTTTGAACGACTCGCACGGATTGGAATTTCAAATGGCAAAATGCAACCAAATAACGAAACCAACCAAATGTACTCGCAAATTCACACACACACAAAAACCAACACTCACTCACACACCTGCCAAATGCTAAATGGATGCCGAACTGCAAAAACAACAAACCAACAATAAACAATCACATTCTTCTACTCTTCATTCTCTGGCTCTGGCTCTAATCACCTCACACATACAAATATATATACATATGTCTATTATTTTTTCTCTCTCTCTCTCTAATTTAAACACCAATAAATGCAAATTGCATGTTTTGCCGGCTTTGTGACTATCGATAATTATAGCAAACACTAAAATACCGCCACTAAATGCTTCCTGTGTTATATATACCGATGCCAGCGGCCAGGTACAGTCGCCGCCTTTGGCTGGCTAACAGCCTGTTGGCAGCATGTTAAGCGGCTGTTAATGCTAACACTTGACATTTAATTTAATTTATCTCACTCTCTCTTTCTCCTTACATTAGTTTTAAGTTTTGTTTCTGTAAAGACAACACACACACACATACAATGCCCAGACTAAATTCAAATATTCAATTGTATTTTATGTTTATGTAATCAACTAGAAATACAAACACAATTAGAGCAGCAAGTGTTTAATAATCCGCGAAATTGTCATATTTAAATAATAATTAAGTGTCGCAACTCTATCTAAAGTAAGAGAACTTTCAAACTATTTTACGGCTTGCCGAAATCCCGGTGCCCCACCTGTCCGATGAGAAAACATCTTAGCAATTAAGCAACTATTATATATATAACTGTGTATATATATAACGACCTGCAAATATACACACCGACTGTGCAAACAAAGGCCAAGAATAGTGTATATGCCGGCTACTGTGCTACACATTTCACCACACTGGCTGCGTGAATTGGGTTAATCAAATTAAATGCGCTGCCGCGCCCCAAGGGACAGCAAGGGACAGCGACGACAACAGCCAGACCATAAAGACAACAGCAACAGCAACAACAACGACAGCAACAACAATAACGGGAACGATGAACAAAGTGTCGACGGCCATTTTGAAGGCGTTGCCAACGTTGTCGACGATGATGTCAGCGCGCTGACATGGACACACCTTTGAGTGTGTCGTAGCTGTTAGCAGCTGTTTGCACAACTGTCTGACCCAATACGCCACGCCCACACACGCACACAGACACACACCCAAACACACACACACATACACACACATATACATACATGTATACCACCTGTCGTCAATATTTGCCAAATTGAAAATAAAAAGAAAAAAAAAAAAACGAAATGAAAACAATAGCAAATAAAACTGTATAAAACCTTATAGACATTGCCAAGCTAATCCGTTATCAATATTCTCTCTCTGTTTGATACTCATACAACAGCCCAGCCGGAACGGGGCGTTTTATACACTCAGTGTCCTATGCTAATGAATGGCACATTTTACATAATTAGGTAAAGAGCGGCCAGCGATTTAAACATTATTTACATTCAATATGCTTACAGCGATACTCTCCCAAGTCCCCCTCTCTCTCTCTCTATCTATCTCTCTCTCTCTCTGTTTGTCTCACTCTTGCTCTTTGTTAATTTGTGTGTCACCAGAAATAAAAAAATAAATAAAATTGTGTGCTTTGCAACACTTTTAATACAACATACTCAATGCTCATCCCATAGTATTGCAGCCTCTGTAGAATGAGCTTTAAGCTTTAAAGCGCTTTCAAGGCGATCGCAATAATTATGTTGGAGCTTTCAAGCTTTCGATATTCTGTTCAGCTTAGCAGCTTTTTGCGCGCTATTCAAGGCCAAATTTATAATTTGGTTTCTCGTTTTCATTTTCCGTTCTCGTTTTTGTTTCTTTTTATTCTTACAAAAAATTAAAAAATAAATGAAAAACAAATTAGTTAATTATTTCAACGAAAACATAAAACACAGGCCACTTTATAATGGTATACAAATTAACATTGCGTATGTATTACGTTCTCTCTCTCTCTTTTCTCTCTTTTTTTTCTTATATTTCTAGTGCCGCCTATTAGGATATGTAACTGTTACTGCATAATTCAGCCCACTAGAACTTAAGCAAACAATCAAAATGAATAATCTCTTTCTCTGTATAATGCATATGTCGTTAACACATACATATATAGAAATCTATATATCTATCGATAGATCGTAACTAAGGCGCGTTCTAAACCTTATCAAAAAGTGAGTGTTACAGACCTAAAAGCTCTTTCTCGCTCTCCCACTCTGTCTCTCTCTATGTCTCTCCCCCTTTCGCTCTATCTGTCTCTATGCTGTGCTTAAAAGCTTCTTGGCTTATCCATAAACAGTTTGGCTATATCAAAAGCTAAGTTTTAGTTGTCCAATACTTGCTGCTTTAAAGGTGTTTCATTTCTACATTGATTTCTAGATTTCCTTAAGTTCGACTTAAAGCTTTTGTGGCAAAACTTTATTTTTAAGCTTAGCGTTTAAGTTTTTCCAAAAACAATCGAAAACACAAATTTTTGTTAAAATACCAACTTTTTTTCTATATATTTATATTAGCATTAACATCAAACACCGAAAACTATCGAACACACACATACTTATATACATAGCTGCGTCTCATACCTCAGGACTCATACGCAATACACTTGAAAAAAAAAAAAAAACAAAAAATCAAAACCAAAAAGGAAAAAAGTTTTTAAATTCATTTGCGCCGCCATTTTATAATTTATTCTCCTATTTGCCTTTAAGATTATTTAAGTGAGAAATTAGCTTAACATACGAATTAATGTATCTATCATGAAACATGATAACTATTATGTATTAAGCAGCGACTAACATTGACAATCGAAAAAGAAAAAACAACAACAAAAGAAAATGTACCCAAAGCGTAATTAATCTAACCAACGATTAACAATTCTAGTGTATCATATAATTATTATAAGAATATAACTAATTTGTGCTCTTTTTCTTTTCTTTTTCTGCTCTTCTCTTTTTTTCAAACGAAAATCCCCCAAAAAACAAAACTATGATTAAAAAAATAATAATCAAACTACACTGAAACAATTCAACCAAAAAAAATTTAATTATTATTTTGTCAATTGGTTTGTTTACTACGTTTGCATCCTGCCATAACTCCAAAACAAAAATGAAATCAAATCTTCTCATACAAAATCTATATATAGTTACTGGACACCCTCCCGGTGTGCCAAGATTTTAATAGATCTATGTGCAGTCGGTTAAATTGTAGATTCGTTCATTTAACTGAAGGTAAGTGCATGTGCTTAAGTTTTTCCCTTTTCAGTTCATAGTTTGTAGCACTTTTAGTTTTAGTTTTAGCATTTAGTTCTTGCGTTGCTTTTACTGCTTTTCTTATAGTGGAAAAAACAATTTGAAAAAACTTAATTTTTTACGTTCTGTAGCTGAGAGACAAACACCAAATACAATTACTTAATTCTCTATATATATATATATGTTTTTTTTTTAGCTCAATTGGCGACACTTTTAATTTGATCTACCCGTTCTCAGTTTTGTTTCGATTTGTTTCCCTTTTAGGTTCTATCAAGTTTCCAAGAAATTACACACACAAAAATACACGCAAAGAAAATTTTAACCACATGAATTGGTTCGTTCCATATGTTTCCGTTTACATACAATATATATATATAAAGTATGTAACTCTACCCGGGGTAGGACTCTCTTCTAGTTCAGCAAATCCAATCTCAAGTCAACTCAAGTCCGTTTTCATTTGCACCAAAATCAAATCTGAATGAACGCTACATATTTATTGCTCACGATTAGCTCAAGAAGAAGCGTAACCAAGAACACCTTTGTGCTTTCAAGTTTCACAAGAATTCAAAAGTCAAAATCAAAAATCAAAACAATTATTTTTATAATTGCTTTCACTGTTTATCAATAATAAATCAATGAAATTTACATCTGATCTTCGTTTACTAATCAATGAATTTTTTCTATTCCCACGCTCCGCTCTCTCTCTCTCTCTCTCTCTCTCTCTCTTTCTCTGTATAGATGACAAGGTCGAGGTGATTGATCAACGTGTTGCTGTCTGCCGGGATCATGCCAACAGCCAGTGCCGTCGCAAGCAATGTAAATACTATCATATACCGATTGTCTTGCCGCCGGCCAACATAATGGCTGCCATGATCACCAATCCCAGTGAGCAGCACCAGCAGCAGGCGGCGGTGGCAACAACAACAGCTGCAGCAGTTGCTGCCGGCTACAACAACGGCAGCAACAACAACTTGATCATCATTGAGCCACATCAGCAACAGCAGCAACAACAGCAGCAGCAACAACAACAGCAGCAGCAGCAGCAATACAATTACAACACCAACTACTATCACAGCAACTCGAACAAAGCGGCTGTCGCACACCACGCCAGCAACATCTATCAACAACACCAACAACAGCAACACATCACCTATCACTGCAGCTCACCATACTCCCCCTCGTCGGCCTCCTCGTCGTCGTCGTGCTCGATAGCCACATCGCCCACGCTATCGTCGGCCACCACGCTGTCCACCACATCGACGGCAACAATGCCGACACCGCAGCAGCAGTATGCTGCCGCTGCCGCTGCAGCACCGGCAGCCGCATTTCTGAAGGCGCCGGCCTATTATACCGACGCCACGCCCACTCTGGTGCTGAGCAGCGACTACAACTCGAACTGCATACCGATACAGGCAGCGCCCTTCATCTCGCTGCCGCAGCAACATGTACTTAAGTACACAGCAACACCCCAACAGCAGCAGCAGCAACAGCAACAACAGCAGCAGCAGCATCAGCATCACGGCCTGATCCACCATCATCATCAGCAGCACGCCTTTGTGGGTCACCATTACCCGGTGGTGGCAACCACAGTGGCCGCCCTGCCAGCCACCACAATCACCGTGACGCCGGCCACCATAGCCGCGCCCTCGTCCTGCATCTAGAGCAGACACACAATAAATAAATAAAACGTTTTGATGCAAATTAAAGGTTGATATGAACTATTTACAAGAGCAACAAAAACATTATGGGGAAATATTGAAAACCGAAAACAAACCAGAAAATAAATTATATATAAATATATATATATATTGAGAAATCTACAGAACTTTTTCGTACGTATAGCAAGACTTTAACGTAAGCGAGTTGTTGTAAGTATTCGATTTACAGACGAGAGAAAATATTGAGTGACAGCTCTACAATATTAGAAAGCCCAAGAAAACAAAAATGTTTAGTGTTGTTAAATGAAAACAAATTGAACTTAGCAATTAAAAGAAAAAAATGAAAATTGAAAAAAATTTATGTATAAGCATATAAATGAATGAATATTGATATGAAACCAAAATGGGAAAACGCAGTTGCATTAAAATTAGTTACAAACTATTTTAAACTCTAGTGTTCCATATTTCAATGCAAAAAAATACAAATAAACATAAATAATTATGAATAATACAAAATAAGAAAACATTTAGTGGGGAGTGTTAAGCCTACAGGAGAAATCTACAAAAGTTTACATTGCAAATAGTCAAAATTAATCAAAACGAAAGAAATTCATAGGCCATAGTTAGGCAACAACAACCGATACGAGTAACAAATTAATAACAAACAAAAATAAATAAAAATAAAAATATAATAAGTACAGTCACGTCCTATTTTTGCAACAACGATTTACTACAAAACAGTTAAGAAAACCGAATAAAACAGAGCAAAAACAGAAAGCAGATGCATCGCAAACCATTTCAAAGGGTTTTTTTTTTCTTTTTGTCTAAATGCAAGAAAATGAAACGAAACCATATTCCTTTTTTTACATTTTATAAACAAGCGCATCAGCAAACTACAGAAGAATAAAGAGAGAACGAATAAAGAAAGGAAACACGAAAAGGAAATGCAAATAAAATCTAATAAACATATTTTTTTATATACAAATTACAATACACAATAAAGACGGAGAATCGAGAAATATCTGACGATGAAGAAGAAGAAGAAGCATCAAAAGCAAACACTAAAAGTATAATCAAATTTAAACCGTAAGCATTTTTTGCATAAGAAAACAAAATTAAATTATATAAAAAGAAAAACGAAAACACTGATAACTAAATTTTTTAAAAGTGTATTATTAATTTAGCTGAAATCTCTAGAAAAATGAAATAATATTAAAAAGCAAACATTTCATAAGACACACGTACACTCTCAGATATTACACACACACACACACACACAAACAGAATTTCAAAAGTAAAAGGAAAAAAACTAACGTACTGTATCTTCCTATATAAAATTTGTAAGTGTAAGATCAATTGAAATTAATATATGTATAATATGTATATTAACAAACCGACAGAAATGGTCTTACTTCTAACTGATTTTCATTTCATTTTTGATAAATATAATTGAATCGTGAAACACTACACAACACTAAAAACAGATAAAATAACACTAACAATAATTACCAAAAGAAAGAAGAAGGAAAACTTACTTATTATATACAAGATATGTATATGCATATATTTATGTATAGAAACATATAATACAAGAATACATAACTATATACTTATATATATACATCCATGAATATATATGAATACATGTACACATATATACTAATGGCAACTAAAACATGAAATGTGATCTTTTAAAGAAACAAAAATAAAAACGAACGAACATAATATGAGAAATCAATAACAAGGCGAAGTAGAAGTGGAAATAAACAATTGACATCAATTTACATGTAAAGCGAACAGAAACTGGATAAAGGTAAAAAATCATTTTATATACACATGTATATGAATAATGAATAGTAGCAATCAATATTAGAAAAGTTTCTGAAATAAAAATTTAAAAAAGAAAAAAAAAAAAAAAGAAAATATGAAATATAAAAGCTAAATGTAATTTTAAATCGGTTCCATTAATCAATACACTTAAAGATAAATTAGTAAAGAGAAAAACTCGAATATGCATAGAAAGAAAAAAGAAAGAAAAACGAAAAAAAAAAAACTAAATACCTAAAGATAAAAATCAACTTAATCAACGTAAGCTAAGATCGTTCTCAAGTTTTAAGCGTTATACACTTATACATATACATTTAAGGGCTGATTATAATATACGGAAATTTGTTAATTCTCTGCAGATGATTTGTTCCTCAGACTCTGATTTAATCTATATTTCCCTCGCTCTCAATCTCTAGCTATCTACCTAACTAATTCTCTAGTATGTCCACCAATCATATTTACTCGATTTATTCGATATCCTTTTTATGGTACATATACGCATACACTAAGCACACTCTCTACTTCTTCAACGTTAACCAAGAAACGTTTTATAGAAATAAACCCATAGAAGTCTAAAACAACGACTACAACAACAACAACAACTCCAACAAAAATGCCTAATAAGTTTCCGTCCATTATAAGCAGACCTTAAATCTATGTGCAACAACAACAACAACAGCAAGTGGAACGATAAAGCCAAGTTGTATAGAAAGGAGAAAATAAAATACGAAACAAATACACAAATACACACAGACAAATTAAAAACCAATTTAAAAATTTAATGAGAAAAAAAGTTTACAATAAAATAATTGCATATTTGTAGATTAGACAACACTAAACACCAAACACGACAACATTTTAAACAGTTACTAAAACATTAATGTAATAAACAATTGGAGCAAAAACAATAAGCTGCAAAACAGCAACAAAAAAAATTAACTCGACTTTTGTGTAAAAAAATACAAAAAATATTAAAAAATAAAAAAAAATTAAATGTTCTATAAATAAATTCATAAGATTTGAAATGAATGGAAGGAAAAAACTACTAAAATATAGATGAACATAGGATTCTGTGTATCATAAGAACTTTACTTAAGCAATTCCCCCCAATACAAATTTGTGTTGAAGCGATTGTCATCGTCAGTCGTGACACGTGCGTCGTGACACGCGCGTTTAGAGTACGTGCAACGCGCGGAAGGTGTAAACTAGAAACGAAACTTTTATTTGCCTTACATACTAATACTTTATATATAATTTAGATTGAATGTTTTTGATTCAATCTAGTTTTTGAATTTGTTCAACTATACATACATACACACACTTAACCCTTATGTAATACATGACGCTTGTACATGGCGCATTCAAATACAAAACAAAACAGAAAAAAAATAAATTAATAGATTATATATATATAAAAGTATAATTATAATAGCGGAACCATAATAATAAAATGTAATAATATATGGTATAGTCTTTTTTCAGCATAAGTCATAGTTATTATTGTTAATTTTAGTTTATATATTTACACACACATATGTATATATATATGTATTTATATATGCATATATACATATATTTACATACATACATATATTAGATTATTATGATTATTAATTGTGAATATGATGTGATGTGTTTATTGAAAAGTAAAGAACAAAAAATGAATCAATATTGCAACGTAATGAAACAAACAAACAATTTATTGTACTACAAAAACAAAAACAAAGAAAATCGAAAAAATTCTAAGAAATGAAACTAAGAAGAAGAAGAAAAAGTAAACTAGGTGTGAACAATTTATGCGTGCGTATAAAAATATTAAAAAAAATTAATTTTAATTTTAATTGAATTGAATGTAATTCATACACACACACACTTGAATCTGTCTGTGTGTGTGTGTGTATGTTAACTGTAAGTAGTCTTTCATTTTGTCAGGTGATATCAACGAATTTTCTATATGTTTTATTCTGCGGCTTAACGTATTTCTCACAAAACGTAGCCACAAGATTTATTGTTTTTATAGGTCCTTAAGTTGAATAGGTGTTCGAATATACTTTTTATGTTTTATTAAAAATAACTATTATTATTATTATTATTATAAAAATTTTATGTTCAATTTCTTTTCTTTTTTTTTTTGTGATATTCATTAAAAGTTGTTTGTTGTTGGTTTTAGATCTTGTCTCATTTTTCGTTTGTGTGTTCATAAATATTGTATATTTTTTGTAGTTTGTTTTATTTGATATACATGCAAACGTACTAAAACGTGTGTATTATTTTGTATTTAAAATATATATACTTATTATTATATACATTAATTAATGAACTAGTATATTCAATTACCTATACATATATACAAAACAAAAACATAAAAGAAAAAAAAACAATGATGAATCGAAATAATAGTTCTTAAGCTTAAGCGAAAATAATGAATTGACACTGTGTAAACGAGAAAATAAACAAATAAATTGAGACGGAACAGAGGAACCGTTCGGAATGCAAGTGCGAGCGAGACGAAGAGAGAGAAATGTAACTCGCTCTCGGAACGATTGGCAACGATTAAAACGAGAATAAGTATGATAAATATAATGATGATAATGATCATGATGATGATGATAATTATACTCCTAAAAACGAACATTTTTTAAAAATATTTAATAAACAAATCATTATTAACTATTATTATATTTATTATTATAAAGCAAATTTAGTTATTATATACATGTAAAGAACAAGATGAGTAAAGATGATAAATAAAGAGATGCACAGCAAACATCGTAATTTTGTTGCAGTTGCGAAACTAACCAGAACAAGAAGAAGCAAAGGGAAGAAATGAAAAGCAGTCAAAAGGGAAAAGCAGATGAAGATGTATGAGCGCATATGGTCAAGAAATTACCACATTTAAAGTTATTTAGCAGTAAAGTAAAAAAACATGAAAAACAAACATCAACAAACAACAAAAACAAACAATGAAATACAATAAAAACACAAAAAATAAATTTAAAAAATCTAAAATGGTCTTTTTATTTCACTAGGCATTCAATAAAAATTAAAAAAAAAGAAATCACACATTTTCCTTATCTATAGCAGAGCAAGGTTTCGATCCTCGGACCTCTGGGTTATGGGCCCAGCACGCTTCCACTGCGCCACTCTGCTTGTTGTCTGCCTCGCGGCAAAAGCCTTAAATGTGTGAAGTGGCTATCAACCCTTGTTGTTGAATGCTAGAATAGCGCAATTAAAAGCAATAAACAAAGAGTGCGAACGAGAAGGGTATATATACATATTACGTTTAAATTTGACTCAGACTTTCGTTTGTGATAGAGAAAAATGCTATAATATTAACTTTAAATTAAACTGACTTGAGGAAAATTGAATTTACACCAAAAATAAATTATTTGAAATGAAAATAAAAGCACGCAAAAGTCTCTAGAGAATTTACGTATAATGCATCGTTTAGCTGGAAGGTGGCGTGAGAAACATTATTTTTGCTTAACCGCAATAAAGAAAAGCAACAAAAAATGCAGTAGAGGGCCGAAGGGAGACCAGCCGCAAAGCGTTGGCTCCAGAGGTTGCACAGTTTTAAGGGTATGCTAAGCGCACGCATGCACACGTAAATTCCCCAGGTGCCAGTGCTGGAAAAAAAATGAATAAAAAAGTATTAAATAAAAAAAAAAAAACGACATCAGGCTGGCACATGGCAGTGAAAAATGTGCTGGCGAAAAACGAAATTCGCCGACTGCCTGCAGTTTTTCCTTTCTTTTGCGTCTCTTTTTTTTAGCTGGCAGGTTTCCCTTGCTTTTTAAAGAAGTTGAAGGTGAGCAGCCTCACGCACACACATACACACACACACACAGCGTCACACGCGTCGGAATGCAAGTTGTCTATTTCACACACCAACGCGTTGCAAAAGCGACAGCAGCCATCCCAAGGGTTAAAGCGGCAGCGCGGGCAGCCAAAAAGTTGTAGACGTCTCCTGCTGCAGCTGCACCAGCTCCTGCTCTACCGTTGACAATGGGAATGGGAATGACAACGGCAGCGCTGCCATTGTCGCTGCGATATGGCGCCAAGCTGGCAACAGTTGCAATTAGTTGCATGGCGCACAAAATATTATATCCCGCGTTGGCCACGTCCATGCGACCGCCCAACCCCGAACTGTAATTAATGTGTATAAATTACGGCCCTAAGACTAATGCCCAGGTGGGAATATTCTAAGAAGCCAACAGCCAAGATAAGGAAATCACTTTAAGCCAATTCTGAATATTTAGGCAAAAAGTGCTACAAGTTATCTCAAATGGCTTGAAGAAGATTATAAAGGTATGTATGGAGTGTTGATTAATCTAGTTCTTGTCTCTTTATGCCTATAGATGAAGGCTCTCTTGTCAAGTTTTACTTAGTTGCATTACTATAGCTAACTAACTATATGCAACTAAAACACAGTTTACTTAAAACATATTCTAATTACCATCCGTTACTCTTCTCTGACTTATTATAAATGCAGAACCTCTTGCTCACTTAATTGCCCGCACTATAAACCTAGACAACATCAATTAAGACAAGTGAGGTTATGGTCATAGCACAAAAATTAACACAGAAATTGGTTTATTAGCCCACCCACATGCACACATGCATACGTACACCCATTTACCGTTGCTCAACACGCAAACAGGACTTTCTCTATGCCCTTTTTTCCTCTACTCTATCTCCGTCTCTCTTGCCCTCGTTCAGCAATTGACAATGTAAGTACGTTACCATGTACGGGGAGCGCTTAAGCTGAATGCGAGCTGGGGGGCGTGGCACTTTCACATGATGTTGTTAATGATAATGCCGCTCGACTCTGACAAGCCCTTCGTCCAGTCCATCCAGACCTGACGTTGATCAGACATGTGGCGCGGTCGTCGGGCGTCGTAAAAATCATTTTACGTTATACATTACACGTAACGTGGCGTTTATGTTTACGTCACTGCTATTGTTGTTGTTGTTGTTGTTGCGCACGTCGCCGCTGTCCTTGCAGAGCAACAAACGCATGAAAATTTAATTGTCGCTTAAAGTGAGTTTAAACTGGGCTCGTTGATGAACAAGTATATGAGACTAGGGCAATGCCCTGTAGAAAACTGAGCAAACTAAATACTTTTAGTGTGAAAATATGCAAAAGCAGAATCTATAATCAAAAATATATATACTAAAATCATAATTCTTATTATTTTTATTATTCAATAAAATAAGTTAAAGAACAATTTTTTTTTTTTTTTTTTTTTTAAATTTTGACAGTCAGCTAAGTAAACTTATACGAATAATAAAAACATTTTATATTTGTATTAATTACTTATTTTTTATTAATAAAATATACCCAAGATTTCACTATTTAATATTATATTTTATATTATTATATATAATCTATATAATCTTATATAAAATAGAAATATATGCTTTGAATTTCCTTCAACCTTTTCAATTGTTCAATCGACCTCTTTCACTGAACTTTTACAGGGTATAAGTAAGTTTGAACGACTGCAATTGAGCTGAATGCAGACAGAGGACGAGCTCATTAAATTAATTTAATCACGTTAATTAAAAATAGCTGTAGCCAACGCACACACACTCACTCACACATGCACACTCACATGTGTGCACACACCCACACCCACACACACACACACACACATGCATATATCAACCGTAAGCCATTTGTTTTTAGTCAATTTTAATAGTGACAAACAAAATATTTACACAACACGTCGCAGTGACCACCTGAAGGCATCCTCATTAATGTCGCCTCACCTGCCTCGTCTCGGTCCGGCCAAGAAGTTGTGCTATGGCCCTTGGGCTACTTTGCCAGCTATCCGTGTGCTCAAAATGGGAAATTCAAGCTATAACGGGTTGACAGCGAGATGAAAGCCTGCTGGAACCCATAACAAATACATTGTCATCCATGTATGCTCAGTCAATCGAGTCATGTCTGCAGCTGCTCTATGCAACAAACGCAAAATACTTCAAACTGTTTGAACGAATTTCTCATAGTTTAAGCAAAAAAAAAAAAATTGATTCTGTTAAGAAAACAAAATAGAATTGATTTCTCACCTAGAATATATAAAATTGTTATGTAATTATTAGTTGAGAAACATTTATGTAATCAAGCAGAAAATTAAACAAATATTTCTTCTCACTCAAGCAGTTCGAATGCGATCAGACACGCTGCAAAGAAATATTACATAAGGAGCTGAGCTCGTTTTCACACACAACACAGTTGATAACGACTCAGAGTCAGACACTGATTACAATGATCTACCTTAGAGAGCTACCTGAAGAGGAGAGAAGATAGCCCTGCCTTAGCTAGCTGCTTCATATATGATTTGTCTACTATGAATATATGTATAATCAAAGGAAAGAGTTTTACACTCTATTCTACCTTGACTCACCTGTAATTCTTAAAAGCCAACTAACGCGTAGCCTAATTGAAACAACAGGAGCTATCACTTTTGGGAAGTCTATAAAAATTAACTGGTAATTATGTTTCAGAAGTTGGGTTAAAGGGAAGGAGAGGGCAGCCGCAAACTTAATTTTGCAGTAACCAAACGCTTGAATTAACAAGAACAACAATTCAGGGCCCGGCTGTGAAACCTGCAGGAGCAGTCGGCTCTCGGGGCATTGGCTAGCCGTGTAAACGGAATGCAGGCCCCACACTAGAATACATCCGCCCGCTTAGCAAATGCCGCCGTTCAGTTGCCCACTAAATTCTGTTAAGTTTTGTCCAAAGTTTTTCGCCGAGGTGGAGGCGGAGGCCGAGGGGCGGGCAAACTTATTGGGTAGCTGCTCATGAAAAATTTAACAAGCGGCAAAGGCAGCCAAGAAACTTAAATTTTATTGCCTATAAAGATGCATTAACTTATGCCAGGGGAAGTTACACAAGCAAACAGCCAGCCCCAACCCCTACCCCAACGCCCACGATTGTCTTAAGCGGAAGCGGCAGCAGCAGCTGAGGTGTGTGAGCGAGCGAGATAGCTGGCGACAAATGTGCGTGCGTAAATTATGTGGAACTTAAGCAGAGCCGTTCGAAGGAGTCCGAGAGCAACAAATCCAGACGAGCACTCCGGCGAGCACGGCATGCCAAAAGGTGAGAGGGTGAACGGTGAATGGTGAATTGCTTACCTTGCATAACGACGACAAATTAGTGCAATAGCTCGAGTTTGAGTTTGAGGTTTGCTTGAGCTTGAGGTTAGGCACAGAGTCTGAGGCTTTCGGTTAGGCAAGATAAACTCAACTTGCCAAGGCATAAATTGAAGTTTGGTTTAGCCAGCGCCTCTCTATCGCTCTGACTCTCTGCCTCCCTCTCCTTTTTTACGTCTCATTGTTTTCGCAAAAACTTTTTTCCAATTGATCAGCAGCAGAAGAAAAAACTGAAGCTGGGTAAATTGTGGCGCCCACCTAATTGAAATGTTAGGTCAAAGTAAATGTGCCTCCAGGTAGGCCACACAAAGCGGCTTTACAACTTTTTGATTGGGCAACCAGCTGGAAATGAAACTCAGCGGAAGACCACTTAAACTAATAACTTGAAAAGAGTTAGTCCGACAAAAATGAAAAAACATGAAAACAATAAATAAAATAAAAACGAATTATAAGGAAAAATTCCCTTAAGAGGTTACGTAAATAATGCAGAAGGCATTTATTGAATACCAACTAATATTTTAATATACCTATGATAAAATATTTATTGAATTGAAATATTTTTATATATTTATACAAATATTATCCAAGCAAATTGAAGACTAATTATTTATAGAAATAAGTATTTTATTATTTCGTTCGATGCATCACATTTTCGCTTACCTTTACTTGACTCATTGGATTACCAAAAAGTAATTAAATTTGATACTGCAGTAACGTCTGGAATTGTTGTCTCTTATTTTGTGGAGCCCATGGGAGAGTCTCCTATCGTTCCACACTTTGTTCAGGTCGCATCTAGCCTCTGCTGCTCCCCATATAATTGCTGTCACATTTTTCGCTCCAATGTCTACGAAACTTTGTGTAGCAATAAATTTGCATAAAGTTTGTTTAGTAGCTGGCGGTGCCCCAATAAAATGGATAGCAAAAAAACAAAACGGAAAATCTGTGAATAATGTTTTGCGATATGAAAATTGCACTGATTTAGTGGCTTAAATTCGCCGTGCCATTTATTTTCTGCGTTGCCACCAAAACCTAAGCAAAGGGTGGCCAAATTCAGTTGGGAAATTGCACAAAATCAGCCAGCATTTTCTTCCTCTTTTGCGAACTTAACCTTTGTGCCGACACATAAATTACGATAAACAAACAACCTGTACGAACCAACAATTCACGGCTGCTAAATTATTTGATTAGTGGACTTTTAATATTTATTTGAGCAATGCGTAATTGATAATGAGTGCCTGCAATCGAGGCCAAATTGATATGAGTATGAAAGAGATAAATATTCAAGTTAGATAATTCTTCAAGAATGGCTTCCACATTGGTTTATATTTAAATGCAACTGATTGGCATCTTTAAAATTAGCAAACGCTTTTAAGCCTCGTTCCCATATGCGCAAAAGAGATAAATATATACGCACTATTTGCGGCTGCCATTTTGGTTTAATTTAGTAGTAGTAGTTTCATGCGCCATGCGTGTAAAAGAGAGAAACATATATGCAATTATTCATAAATAAGTGTGCTTGCTATTCTGCTATATATATACATATTTAAAATCGGGTCTTTTAAGATTGCTCTGAGTCGCTTGACTTCATTTTCATATATTTTAACATAATATAATTAGGGGATGTGGATGCTGCCAACTTGTCCAAATTTCCAGCAGGCTCATGATATTTTAATCAGAGCTTGGCATAGTTGAAAGTTAAGTGAATTCTCTGTTGATTTTGTTGGGTTTTTAGCACGCCAAACGCGAAAATCTCATAAAAATTGCAGCGCTGCTTTTCCGTAGCATACTTTGCGGTGTTAGCGCCGCGCCGCGCAATGAAATGAAACGAAATGCTCCCGGAATGCACTGCGGCATAGAATTTTCCGCTTTTCCATTCCACAGCTCCAACTTTTATATTTAGGAAGCTCAGGTAAGCTGAAAGAGGGAATACAGAGAGCGCTGAATTGACTAAATTAACTGATGCTGGCGAAAAACTTTGTTTGCCTTTAGACGTTTGCTTGACTGAGCAAAAAAGAATAAAAACAGAAGAAAAAAAAACTTGAAAAAAAAATGAAATAAAATGTAAAATGAGAAATGAAATGAAATAAAATAAAGCTAGTGCAACTCAAAACTTGGCAAATGGGAATGGTGGAGCGCACGAGACTCGGCAAGCTGCTAAAACTGTTTGATTGCGCACAAAAGATTTACGTTAAATATTTGATGCTGAAATTATGCAACGCTGCGTTGGGTAATCGTCGAAATGCACAAAACCGTTTTAGTTCTGACTTTGCGATTGCACAGCCAGAGGTCAGAGAGCCAGAATAAACGCGGCTAAAGTTTGCTTTCCAATGAGTAGCTGCAACAGCAAATTTCACCAATTGCAACTGGGCAAATGCCACACCAAGTCTCAGGTGAGTTAGGGTTCAGCTCTTGCAATTGGCAGACAAGTTGAATTTATTGTTTCTGTTACGCACGCATAGCAACATAGAGCGAACGATATTAGCATAAAGCTTTTCTACACCAATTAGGCAGTGCAGCTATATATAATGAAGTTTATCTTAATATGCTTATTAATGAGTCTTAGGTAGTAAAAATAATTGAGAAAATATGCTGTAAATCTTAAGAAGGAAACAGACTCTATACAAATGTATTAATAATTTTGCCAGCTTATATCACTTTCTCATCGTTAAAACACTCTACTTTCTGCGAAAAGTTTGCAGCTGTGCTAAGAACTGATCGCTGCCGCTGCAACTCTGAATAACATACCAGCAGTTGTCTCGCTCTAACAACTCAAACTGTCATGATTGGTCCTCAAGTTCTTACTGTTTATTTTTTACTACCATCTTCGAAAGGCTATCCAATTAAGATGCCTTTAAAATTTAAGCAAATAGCCACCCAATGTACTTCACTTTTGAATTTGATTACACAACATCTGCTACTTAAATTGGAATGTGATTGACAACTTTGGCTAGCTGACACTGTTACCCTGCTGCACTGTCAGCTGCTGCCAATTTGATGCATTGCAAAGCTCTCGCCGAGACAAAAACAAAAACACTTGAATTTTCAATTCAAATTGTGCGTGAAGGAGTGAGCGAACAGCGAAGCTAATCCCGCAGCAACACAGCAAGGGCCAAAGGTTTGTAAATGATATGTGCAAAGTTGGCGGCAGTGGCAGACAAACAGAGAAAGAGAGAGAGAAAGAGAAACGAAAGTCTAGTTGACAGCCAATCCAAGCAGACGTCAGACAACAGTGAGAGACGTCATCAGAGATTTTGATTCACGGCCTTCGCGCAGACGGCGCTGTCATTGAAACCTCCCAGTCACACCGTCACACAGACCGAGAGCAACTACAATGAAGTTGCAACTTTGCCGCTTTTGCATAAAATATTGAGATTTCATGTTAAGTGGCACTTAATGCAAATACGATCAAAGGTCGCCGCAGGGGGCGCCTCGACAGGTTAGCCACAGCGAAGTTAAGATGAGCTTAGAGCGAAATTTCCATTGAACTCTAATGTGAGTGCAGAGTGTGGGCATGGCTAGACAGCCAAGCGAATCAAACGTGGATTGTCTTGAATCGCAAATAGAAAGCATTCCACGAGATTTATCGCAGTGTATGGCTGCACCGCATGCGCTTCAGCTGCGACTCTGGGTCAGCTCGATGACCTGCAGTCGACCAGGTCAAGCGATACAACTTTCGCATGTTGTTGGCAAATGAAAACAAGACTTTGAACCCTCTTTAACTTCAAACATGCAAAAATTGCAGGCTGTCGACCGCATGCACATGGCCGAAATACGCACACACACAAACACACGCTCGCACACACAGCCAGATGCACTCGAATAACACATGAGCAGCTGCTGCTGCTGCTGCTGCTGCAGCTAGAAAACTGAATCAGAAACTGAATCCCGTTTGCTGTGCGGCGGCTGTGGCAAATGTGTTTGCATTTCAGGTGTCAACAGCAAAAACACATTCAGCTTTGTTGCAATAACAATAACAATAACACAGCAGCACAAAACAACAAAAACAATGAAGCTAAATCCTCTGCCAGCATTTTCAATACAATGAAAACATTTCACTTTGCTGCAGCAACAGCAGCAACAGCAGCAGCAGCAACAGCCAAACGAATTCGTACAGCTCGAGAATTTTTGGACACAAAACAAAATGGCAGCACAGCTTGCCGATGGAGGGGAAAGGGAAGGCGGGCAACAACGAAAACTGATGCTAAAGAAATCAATGTACTGAAAATGTGGAAAACTTGTATCAACTCAAAACAAGATGCAAAGTTTATGGCCAAAGCTTTGCGAAATGGAAAATGTGAAGAATTTACGAATTAGTTTTCCATTTATATAACAATATTTAGAAGTAAATGAAATATTATAATAAAGTTATTTTTACAGTTCATAGAGAAGAAAAATAATCTTATTGTGGTAATTAAATTTCTTTTCATTCTAATGTCTGTTTCTCTTTTTGTATTTCTCCATGAGAATCTCTGTCTCCCTTCAGGCCTTTTACAGTCCTCATCTTGTCTATATCCCTTTTCTCTCTCTCACTCTGTCTCTGTGTGTCTCACTCTTGCCTATTCTCCATGTTTGTTGCTTTAAAAATTATCATGAATTCAGTTTTATTTCACAATTCATTTGAAAACTGTTTTTATTTCTGTCAAAATTTCAGCAAATTTCAAAGCAACAATTTTGGTTTGTGCAAATTGAATTTGGCTGAAATCATTGCGATTTGCACTTAGACAGTTGTTGTTGCCTTTGATTGTTGCTGTACTTTTTATATATTTTGTGCCAGCTCAAGTACCTGAAGTGACATTTTGCACAAACACAGAGGACACTTCTTCAGGTTCAGCTTCAATTGCGCTTTATCTACGACTCGATTTTCCGAGCGTTTAACCAGCAGCAGCAACAACAACAACAACAACAACAACAGCAAATGAGAGACAGCAAGTAAACAAAAGTCAGAGACAGAGTTGGCGCTGAAGATGGAGTGGGAGTGGGAGTGCGAGGGGGAGGGGGAGATGGCACTGTCCAGGGCTACATCCTTGCTATGCAGTCCAGTCCACACTAAATGATGCTCGAGGGCAACGACTAGGAATTGTTGCCGATGCTCAAAAGTCAAAAGGCTACGCCTGGCAGCAGCTAACTGACTTTGGCTTTCAGGTATAATTAATCTTGTTTAGTCCTTGTCGCTGCTGCTGCTCCTACTTCTGCTTGTTGCTGTTGTTGTTGTTGTTGTTGCTGTTGTTGTCTGTCACCCGATGCTTCAGTTTGTTTGTCTTTTCGGCTGCTCCTTGAGAAGCGTAGGACGCTATCGTAATGTATTTAGAACGAGTTTAATTTGCTGGGCAACACATTTTTCTTGCGACCTGACCAAAGTACCCCAAATGCTACCGCCCTCTCTCTATCTCTCTCTCTCTCTCTCACTCTCTCTCACTCTGCTCTTGGCCAGGTTAACTATTAATTCTGGCCCCTGAGCAAGATTAACGAGTGCATGATTGCCTCAAATTGTCTGCCCATCCAACTAAACCCTCTCCCACTTCCCGCATCCTCCTCAGTCTCATCACCCACTCGTCCTTTATAGTTAATAGCAAAAATTCGTTGCATACTTCAAGGCGCTTCGTCGCACAGCACCAAATTTATTTTCGCCCAGTGCAATTTTTGTCGCCATTTTGGCAGCTGCTCTTAGCTGTTTTCTCAGTTCTTTTGGCTCTGCTTTCTTTCTGTAGCGCTGCACCACGCCTTTAATTGTAATTAATTCAGCTGCATGTCACAGACGTTTGGCGTATTTTCTTCACCTTTGTTTTCTTTATTTCATTTTCTTTTCCATGACTTAAATTGCAGAAACTTCAATGTGAATGCCAATAAATATTTTAAATGATTCCGAAATATGTTTTAGCCTTTTTTTTAAGTAAATGAATTGTTGAATTCTTTAATAGGAAATCTTCACGTCACAGACGCAGTAATATTATATAATTTACAATTCTGTAAGCTACTCATGACGAATTTCATTCTGATTCGACTCCTCATTAATATAGTGAATGACATTCGCTACGTTTCGCTTCTAGATTCTAGATTCTCTTTAGATTATTATATATTTATATATTATTGGTTACATTTTTGTTGATTTGATTGCAGATATTTCTATTTTTGCAGCATTAATTTGTTGCTTAAATTTCAAACACTTGAAATAAACGGCACAGGAGCAACTTCAATTGGCTGCTTTTAGCTTGCACTCGCCTCCCACTACATACACAACTCCATTACATTTACCACACACACACACGCACACATATAGAGACACCAACACCAACACACACATAGATCACTTTTGCGTATACGCATTGGCATACCAAAGCCCCAACGGCAATGGGGCATGCTCATCAAGGGTAACAACTGGGAGCTGTTACCAGGTAGCTGCTGCCTGCTGCCTGCTGCCTGCTGCCTGCTACCTGGTAACTGCTGCCAGATAGCTCGTCCAGCCCAAAGTGCGTCAAAACTAATGGCCACTGACAACAAAGTAAATGAAGCATAGCTGCAGGCCAAGGGGGCTCAAAGGGGCGCGTGGGGCAAGAGCCGTTGGGTTGGCAGTCAAAGTGCAGCAAACAGGATGAAAAGCTCGACTCGACTGACGACACACAGAGTGCTGGGCTGGACAGCAGCTGCTGGGGCGGCCACGTAATAGGCGAAATGAAAAATCTATGAAGTTAAATGAGTGAAAATCAGGAAAATGCATTAATGAATGAATGACAGCAGGCGCTGTCAGCAGCACTGGCACGATAAGGACATTGACGAGTTACGTCCAACCCAAGCTCCTCCCGCACCGCATGCCGCGCTCCAGCCTCACCCCAGCCACTGGCGATTCCCCATAGGGCAGCTTTGCGTTCGTACGTGAGTGAATGATCGAGTGTGTGTGTATGTATGTGTGTTTGACGGGCAGCTGGTCAAGTCGGGATTTGTACGGCGTGTACCACGTTGATGCTGCCCCTGCTCACGGCTGCGCTGCCGTTGCCTCGTTGAATGTCTTATTTATGAATGCAAAAGCGTTCTGTTGGGTTTGGCTGCTGGACCTGGATTTGGGCATGTAGTACAGCAGATATGATAACCGATGTTCAACACGTACCCCCCTAGCATTGAGCTGGGCTACACACAGTAACGCATACACTTGCTTGTGTTGGCAGCCATAATAGGCGCATGTCCAAACAGTTACAACAGCTCCAATTCCGTAGTTGGCTCTTGATGAAAAATATGCTGTAATTACAGCTATAGCACCTGGCTAATATAGCGAGTAACATATATGTATTTTGAGTAAAAGAAGTACGTAGTTTAAAACTGTGCAAAGTGCAACGAAAATCCTTCCATTTGCGGAATTTCAAATTGAACTCAAACCATAAGCAGAAAGAGAGCAGCAACAAAAAACATCAGCATGCGATCGCCTTAATATCTTCATTTAGCAGAGCAGGACAGGCATATGAACAGTAAATGCCTCTTCGTCCATTGCTGCTTATTTGCATGAGAAATAGCTGTAAATCAATTTGAAGCGAGGCGCCTTTACGAAAAAAAGAGAAAGAAGCAATATGTGTAATGGAGCAGGCAGAGATAGAGAGGGAGACGGATATATGTATGCTACAACCAATGAGAAGCGCCATTACAGCTGCTTGAAAGAAATGAAAGCTGAGCTTAAAGTCAATGAACCAGTTCATTCGAGTAAAAGCGAGACAGACAAGTGCATGCATACACAAATACTTATAACAAAATCAAATTTCAAACATTCAATATTCAAGGTCATTTTATAATTATATTAATTATATCATAACGAATCAAATTTATATGCATGCAGTACAGCATGCAGATTTGATTATACGGACATATATGTGTTCATGGTAATAGAAGTCAATCTTTCATTTCATTTTCATTTTCATAACCACATTTTCTGTTTTCACACTTATTTATATATAAATGTCCTGAAATAATTTGCAATACCTTAAAGACTAAAAAAAAAAAAAAAAAAAAAAAAAAAAAAAAAAAAAAAAAAAAAAAAAAAAAAACAAAAAAAAAAAAAAAAAAAAAAAAAAAAAAAAAAAAAAAAAAAAAAAAACAATAGATAGAACATTACAATTCGGAATGCAACGTCTAGACAATCGCAGCCGACAGAATTTTAGTCCGTTGAGCACAATTTTCTCTTTCTCTTTCCACTTGGTGAATGACTATAAATATAACATGACCCTATTCGCAACCAAACTAATAAAACGGTAATTGTTAGAGGCTTTCAGATTGTTTTTTGTATAAGGATTAAACGTTATTAAATTCCTCTACTTATTATATGGAAAACATTTTTTGTCCTCCAAATTCTTTAAGGCTGGCTTTGCAACAGCCTCTACCCTTGCGATCAGAGCAGTCACGCACTTTTTACTACCAGTGAATTTTAGAAGAAACTGGTAGCCAAGCAGCGGCGCATATTCAAGGTCCAGATCACGTAACTTTTTCGGCATAAAGTTAACACACGCCGCCGATTCCTTCAGTGCCGGTATAGCCACGCTGGCAAGTTGAGAAAGCCCTTCAATCGAAATCTGCCCACATTCAAGTACATCCTCAACAGTAAACCCCTTCACATTTGTCCCCAAGACCTAGACGATGAGATGGCAAATATTATCTCTTTCCCTCAGATTTACTATTCGTCCATGCTTACCAGGAGACAGCTCAGAAGTAGAATGCTCTTAACGGTCTGCATTTCGATGTAAACTATCTTGTGAATTGAATTGATGACGCTATTTATAAAGAAAGTCAAATCAATTCGGTATGCTGAATAATCGCTGACCATTTCATATTCAATTCGAGCTACACCAGCGGATCAAATTAATTTAAGCATCCTGCTTATAAAAAGAGCAAAACGATCTTATCGTGAATCTAGTAACACCCGAAATGCAGTTCATGAAAGCCGTCTTCTTGCTCAGTTGTCTCCTGGTAAGCCACCTCCCTCACTCTACGCGAATGCTGACTGACTCTCTCTCTCTCTCTCTCGTCTCTCTCTCTCTTTCTCCGATAGATTGTGGGGCATACTCATGTCAATGGCTTCGATCTGTTGAAACTATTGGACTGCGGTGAAATCGCAATCGCGGCTGGCAGAAAAGTAGCTGTGAATCTCGTACCCTTAATAAGAGACTTGGGAAAGTGCGCAAATTTCAATCTCGCTTCGAATGCCAATCTCGATATCAAGGGCTTCCTCGAGGTTGTGAACCAGTTCCTTAAAAAAGCAACTGGCAATCAAAAGTGTTTGCAGACACTGCTGGATGCAGTTAACGGCCAGGTCCAACCGTATGTGAAACAAATCAAAGAGGCGCAATGCCTCCCCTAGACACATTCACATTCTAATCAGATTCAATAAAGTGCCTCCAATTTTTCACAATACCCTGAAATATTACTTAGAAACTGTATGATAGGGCTGGTGAGAGTGTTGATATTTTAATACTGAGTCACATGTTGGCTAATGTGAAATGATTTTCGAGCATACACACGCGATTTGTAATTGTAACATTTGCACAGATGCATTTGATACAGACGTTCCATTGTTGTGACCATTCCTGGAATGCATTTCTGTAGGGCATTCGTGGCCTGTACGATGCAGCATCTTCTTGTGATCACCACAGTATCATCAGCGTATTAACACATCTCTTGGGCCCAGTTCAGTGATTGCATTGTGGGTTGGCATATTCGCAGGAAATATTGAGTAGAGTAGGACGCTGCGTTGAGGGACTCCGGCTGCCATTGTTTATTGTTGTGGTCTGAAACCAAACTGAAATTTCGGGATTGCCTTAATAGCAGCCTCGATGTTGAGAAGTCTGTTAAGTATCTGTCTCTCCATCAGTTTGCCCAGTGCTGGGAAAAGGCTGATAGGTCTATATAAGTTCACATCTGTATGCTGTTTTCCGGGCTTTATGGGACTATGAAAAATAGATGTTGGTGGATTCTCAGACCTACCCGACCTGCAACAAATACCGCGACACGAGAATTTTACATATATGTATGTAAGATGAAGCATACTTCACCTTAGTTATTTTTTATTTAACTAGAAATAATGAATATGACAGAGCAGCGTTTGCCGGGTCAGCTACTAGTATTATATATACTTATAATATATTAATATTTTTATATTATTGTGAACACGAAAATTTTTTTAAATAAAACAATATATTCGTTTAAGCGTTTTCACGTACAATTTTCAACCAATCGATGGGATACGCTAGAACCTTAACTTTTTCTTGGAAAACAATTTTTGTCGATCAATTTCTGCAAAACTGGCTGCACTTCTGCATTAATGTTTTTTATCAAGGTCGACAGGCACTTCTCCTTCTGAAATAATCGTTGAAAAAACTTGTAAATAAGGTCAACAAATTTTTGTAAGTCTAAGTTGGTTGCGTCGTCTGGAACAAAGTTCAAACACGCCGCAGTGTACTTCAGTTCAGGTACGGCCAGACTAGCGAGAAAATGGACCGAGTTAGCCCCAGTCTGCACGCAATCTAGGATTCCATCGATTGTAAGTCCGTTGGTATTGGAGCCCAAGAGCTAACCGGGGAGATAGAATCGGCAAATGGAATCTCTCCTTACATCAGATATAGCTAGTCATTCTTGCTTACCAGGAGACAGCTCAGCCAGAGAATGCACTTGACAATCTGCATCAGTGGTGGTCAGTCTAAATGACTATCTTATGGACTAACTCGATGGCGATATTTATAAGGAAAGTCAAATCAATTCGGTATGCTGGCGAATCAAATTCATTTAAGCGTCCTGCGAATAAGAATAGCAATGCGAGCTGATCTAGAATCAGTAACACTGGAAATGCAGATCATGAAAGCGATCTTCTTGCTGTGCTGTCTGCTAGTAAGGCACCTCTCTCACTCTACGCGAATGCTGACTGACTGACTCTCTCTCTCTCTCTCTTTCTATACCGTAGATTATGAGTGATAATCATGTAAGGGCTGGAGTTGATGTGTTTATAGTACTTGACTGTGGTGAAATTATTATTGATGGTGCCGGCTACGTTGCTGAGAGGGGCATACCCTTAATAAAGGACTTGGCAAAATGCATAGGATTCGATTTGAATTCTAAAGAAGACCTGAATTTTTTGGGACTAGTGCGCACCTTCAACCAGTTCCTCAGAAAAGTGAGCATCAGCCCATTTTGCATAGAGAAATCGTTGGAAGTAGTTTTGAGCTATATAAAGCCGTATGTGCAAGATTTTAAAGAACAAAACTGCATGTTCGGTAAAAATTCAACAATTAATGATCTAATAAACCACTCCTAATTGGGCTCTCGCATCTCGTTTCTATAAATAAAAAACTTTAATTTAGAATTTTTAAATTACTCTTACAAATTTCTATCACATAATAATTGTGAATAAGTTTTAGCCATATGTTTATACGTTTTCAGATATAATGCTCAAGAAGTGCGCTTGGTATGCATTTTATGTTGTACAAGTTCTGCCATTCGGGCCGTACAACTGCATAAACTCTGTTTTAAGCGTAGCATCCACGCACTTTTCATTTGCAAACAATTGTTGAAAAAAGTTATAAGCGAGCAAGACCAAAGCTTGGGCGTCTCAGGTATAACACGAGCAGCAAGCGAAGCGCCTGATTCAAATGCAATCTAGAATTCCATCTAAATTGAGTCCGCTGTCAAATAGGTTCGTTTCGCAGATTTAGTGAGCCATTCCCGCTTACCAGGAGGCAGCTCAGCAATAGAATGGTCTTAGTGATATGCATTTTGATTTAGAAACCCGCGATGTCATGGACTATGGACTATACTCTATATGGACTCAAATCAGTTCGATATGCTGAATATTCGCTTTTATATTCACATTAGATTCGAGCTAGACAACAAACCAAATTCATTTAAGCCCTGCTATTGAAAAGAACAATACGAGCTTATCTAGAGTCTAGGTAGTAACATTTCAAATGCAGTTCATAAAATGGATCTTGATACTGAGCTGTCTCCTGGTAAGCCACCTCTCTAACTCTACCTAACTGCGGACTTACTCTTTCTCTCACTCTCTCTCTCTTTATCTGTCTCTCTCTTTCCTTGTAACCCATAGGCTGTGAGGGAGAATCATGTAGAGGCAGGAGTCGATCTGTTTAAGGTATTTGACTGCGCTGAAATTGTCATTGACGGCGTCGGCTACGTGGCTGTTAAGACCATACCTTTACTAACGAATTGGGCAAAATGCGTAAATTTCGCTCCCAATGTTAAGGGCGATATTGGTCTTCAAGACTTGTTTTTCATTCTGAATAAGTTCCTCAAAAAAATCGTAATGAGTTCGAAGTGCTTGGAAGAATCGGATGAGACATTCAATGGTTATGTCGGTCCGTATGTGAAAGAATTCATTGATGGGAAGTGCTTGGAGTGGCCCCAAAAACCTATAAACCAATCGCAATATTGATATAATTATTATTAATTCAATATATGAGCGCAGAAAATATATTTCAAGTCTCTCGTATTCCGAGCTAGACCAAATGAAAATTTTAATTTGTCTAATTATGAACATGCACTGGAGCATGAAACGATCGAGTGTGTATCCTCGGATCATTTCACATTTTCCAACATGTGGCTCAGTACATCAACTATGGTGAAGAAGAGATGCAGAAATGAAGCAGTAGGACACAATGTTGGAGTCTAAACACTCTCACCAGCCCTATCATACAGTTTCCAAGTAATATTTCAGGGTATTGTGAAAAATTGGAGGCACTTTATTGAATCTGATTAGAACGTGAATGTGTCTAGGGGAGGCATTGCGCCTCTTTGATTTGTGTCACATACGGTTGGACCTGGCCCTTAACTGCATCCAGCAGTGTCTGCAAACACTTTGGGTTGGCAGTTGCTTTTTTAACAAACTGTTTCACAACCTCGAGGAAGCCCTTGATATCGAGATCGGCATTCAAATCGGGATTGAAATCTGCGCACTTTCCCAAGTCTTTTAGTAAGGGCACGAGATTCACAGCTACCTTGCCGCCAGCCTCGATTGCAATTTCACCGCAGTCCAATAGTTTGAACACATCGAAGCCAGCTGCATTGACATGAGTATGCCCCACAATCTATCGGAGAAAGAGAGAGAGGAGAGAGAGAGACAGTCAGTCAGCATTCACGTAGAGTGAGGGAGGTGGCTTACCAGGAGACAGCTGAGCAGGAAGATAGCTTTCATGAACTGCATTTCGAGTGTTACTAGATTCACGATAAGATCGTTTTGCTCTTTTTATAAGCAGGATGCCTAAATTAATTTGATCCGCTGGTGCATTTCTAATTGAATACGGATACGCCAGCATACCGAATTGATTTGAGTTTCCTTATAAATAGCGTGATCAAGTCAGTCCATAAGATAGTCTAAATCAAAATGCAGATCGTTAAGAGCATTCTTTTGCTGAGCTGTCTCCTGGTAAGCAAGATATATCTGACATGAGGAGAGATTCCATTTGCCGATTCTATCCCCCGTCTAGCTCTTGGGGTCCAATGCCAACGGACTTACAATCAATGGAATCCTAGATTGCGTGCAGGCTGGGGCTGAATCGGGCTCTACGCTTGCGAGTCTGGCCATACCCGAGTTGAAGAACACTGCGGCGTGTTTGAACTTCGTTCCAGACGAGACAGCCAACTTGAATGCTCAGCAATTGGTTGAAGTTGTTTACAAGTTTGCTCAACGATTATTTGAAAAGCAGAAGTGCCTGTTGGCCTCGATCGGAAGGATTCATGCAGCTGTTACACCAGTCTTGCAAAGTTTAATCGACAAAAAATGTTTACCTCTAAAACGTTAAGGCTCGAGTAAATCCCCTCGTTTGGTTGAAAATATTACACTTGGAGACGCATAAGCGAATAAATCTTGTTTCATTAAAGAAAAGAAAGAATGTTCCAGCTGGGAATATTATAATAAATATAAAGGCAACAAGTTCTACTGGACAAATGTTGGCTTCATTTTAAGTGCAGGATTGCAAAATACTTCAATATAGGAATTTGTGGTACTATTTGTGAAATCATTGCAGAGTTGTGTTTGGTGCTCAATTAGTGAATGTGGAGCGGTGGCGTGTGGGGCTTCGCATGACCCCAACGCCGAAAACGCACTTCATGTTGAACAACTCATTTGCACCACAGTTGGTTTTCCAATTGCGTTGACCCTAACTTCACTTTAGGCTGCTCCACTCGAATGCGGATTGCCTCTCGCCCGCAGGGCTGGCAACATTTTTCGCCTATGAAAACGTTGTCGCATATTAACGTAATTAGTTCATGCGCCCCATAGAACTTGCCCGGCTGCAACTGGCTGTGGCTGGTCGGCCTGGGTGGTGGGTGAGAGTGTGTGCGGCTAACGGGGTGTCTATAGCTGAAAACTCGCACTGCAGGCCGAGGGGCATTCCAGTTCTATGGGTTTTGTAGTATAGCCGGACAGACAGAGAGACAGACAGACAGAGTTTTGGCTTGTGCCCGGCCGGCTACTGTTGTTTTTGCGGTATTTGGGAATTGTGGCCGGAATTATGATGTCCAGGACCAGCCGACGCGACGTTCAGCCCATTAAGGCAAGTGAATGAGGCGCAGGCGAAGGCGAAGCTGCGAGGAAGCGGCGAGGCAGCAGTGCGTGCGTGTTTTACATATGAATATGGCCGGCAGTTGGAAACGTGTGCAGAGTGGACCGTGTGTGTTAATTGAAACGTGATTGTGTCGAAGGCAGAGCACACTGACTGCCACGAGTCCGAAATGGGGCCAACCCCGAT
This sequence comes from Drosophila navojoa, assembly GCF_001654015.2. Next base: position 1,142,530 of record NW_022045870.1, on the reverse strand, counting down.
TTTCTTTTCTCGGCTTTTTCTCTCTCTCTCTCTATATCTCTCTCTGCTTAGAGAAATGGAGGCCGGGCTCGTTTTGACACTTGCAATTTGCAATTGTCAACGGGCAAATGAATGTTTGTAGCTTGAAAGCCGCACTAAAATGAGGAAAAACTCTAGTGCAGGCTTTAAATGTTGTGCGTAATATAATTTAGTTGATGCTCGTGGGCTTTGGGGAATTCAATTTGCACGCACGCACAATTGAATTTGAATGCGAAACGGCTTCGATATCGAATGCATTATTAATTTACACACACGCACACACACACACACAGCTAGTTGTCCCTTGCTGTCCTTTACGTTTTGCATTCGTACATTTATCCTTTCACACAAGCACACACACACTCACACACACACAGGCTTACGTATATAGGTTCTTCACTTTCGCATAAACGACATCGATGCTGATATTGATATTGATGATGATTCCGGTCTTTGCAAAAGAGAATTTCAAATGCACTCCTAATGTGATTAAGTTGAGGTCTCAAGTCGGACTTTGAGCCTGACACACAATTTGAGTTTCTAATTTCTTTTCAGAATCCTACATTATACGAATTTCGCTCAGAATTTAAGTGTAATGGGCCATAATTGTAAGCCAGCAGGAGGAACCTTGTCCTCTTGGCAATTCACGTTGGAACAACTTATATTAATTACGTTAAAGGAATGCTTGAATGTAATACAACCTAACCTTAAGTATAATGATACGGATTGAATTTTAATTTTCCTTAATTATAAAGAAAATTTAGCAAGACAATATTGTCAAAGGAATATTTAAATATATTTATAAATTTTTATTTTATTTTATTTCTTTTATATATTATTTATTAATATTTTTTTATGTATTACATTTTTCATTTAAGATTGAAACATATTCGAATATTCACTGGATATTGATTTGTATGAAAAGTGACAAATCAAATATATAAATATTATTATTTAGTGTTAATTAATTTTAAAGACTTGTCTAGATATTTGCAGCTGTTAGAAACCAAAGCAGATCGAATCTTCAGATACATTAGAAATTTTAAGCTGATTAGTATATTTCTGTAAAAAATGTAAATTTGTAATATTTGTTATGCAATCCGAAAAATAAATATATTTCTAAGCGTATTATCCATGGCTCTTCGATTATGTAAGCATATTATTCACAACGATTTCGATTGCTGCATGGCAAATACTTAGCGTGAATGATGAAGAAGATCTACTAATTATACAAATATTATTGTTAGTACGTACGATAAGATATAGTGTATGTGTGTGTGTGTATCTGACAGTGCAAATCGATAGAAGACTTTATTTCTGCACATCAAGGACATCAATCAATTCAAGGGACTATGTGACGCTCGGAGCTCATCCTGGCAATGAGGCCTAAAAACTAAAATCCATTTGCTTACCAAGTGCCTTGGACACTTTCGACTTGACACGAATGTCACAAAATTGAGATTATGTCATTTGTTTAGTTTGCTGCCTCAATTATTCAGTAGCCAAAAAGGCAGCATCATAAACAATTTGCATGTGTGTGTGAGAGAGAGAGAGAGAGAGAGTGTGTGTGTGTGTGTGTGTGTGGGTCCTTGTGGTGTGTGTCCAATTACATAAATTTTGTGAGACAATTTCGATTTGTATTTTCTTTTACTTAAATTGTGCCTTCGGGTGCTTTGACTCAGGCAGCAAGCCAGTCGGACAGACAGACAGACGGCCGGAAAACGTGTGTGTGCCAGCCAATTGTAATACAATATTTATCACCACACACACAGACACAGTGACACAGGCAGACGGTGTTGTGGTAATTAATTTCAATATGCTCAGAATTTTGCATTTGCATATTTATTTGAAAGCTGCCATAATTATATTTATGTGTGGCAGCTGCTGTTCAACTTTGGCCTGGATCTCGAGTTGAGGCTAATTGATGGACAATATGTGAAATCAAATGAAATTGTGATGCGATTTCTTAAAGAGCTTGAGGACACAGATTGTCAAGATCTTAGCCTGGTCGTAACCGCAACAAAATCAATTGCCTGTCTATGCTAGCCACACATCAATGTGTGTGTGCGTGTGTATGCGTGTGTGTGGGTGTGTATGTGAGCTGGCTCATGCAAAATTTAATTTTAATTTCAGCTAAGCAAATGTTGCGAAAGTGAGAACAGGCAATTTCCTTGCCTTAACAAAAGTCAAAACAAAAAGCTCTAGACACGCCCACACTAGCCGCCCCAGTCGTTTGACTATGTATGTATGTATATACATACATATATCCCGTGCAACAGCAACAGCAACAAAAACAGGAACAGCAACAAGATGAACAAGAAGCTGCGAGCATATATTTTAACCACTTGACTGCATTGTGGCTAAAATGGCAGCAAGAAGTCAAAGTCACCGCCCGAAGTCAGCGTCGCTCAGCTGTGTGCCACATCCGCCCCACTTGCCGTCCGCCCACATCGTCTGGCAGCACTAGTCCTTTAGCCAATTGACATGCAGACCTGCCTGGCAGCCGTAAATCGGCATAAATAATTCATTATTGCCGCCTCGTTGCGCATAAATCAAGTCAGCCGGTCCAAAGCCAAAACCAGAAACACTGAGGTCACATGGAACAGTTGACTGCTGGGTCTAACTTGAACTTTAGCCAGCATGTAAGAGTCTTGACAAGTCTCGTCTGACTGAAGCTAACAAATACACACACACACACACACACACACACACACACACGATATGTTTAAATAAATAAAAAAATAATATGCAAAAAAGTTAATTGGAGATGCCGGGGATTGAACCCGGGGCCTCTCACATGCAAAGCGAGCGCTCTACCACTGAGCTACATCCCCATGATGATTTGTGCCTGCCAAATGCTGATAAGTCACTCAAGCCCATGAAACTAATACAATTCAATGAAGTGGCTGTTTAGTGTTAGATATTGCGAGTTTTGATTGCTTTCATTTAATTTATTAGCAAAGTCAACAAATTATAAACAAGTATAAGCAGTACACAGCTAAATACTGAATAATCAACCTGATTTTCTCTTTATATTAATAGATTTTAATAGTTCACAATTCATATATAATCCTAAGTCGAATTCTTTATTCTCTTCACGTATCACTTTAATGCGCATGACCATTAACAATTGATAGGCGTTTAGCTTAGCTTGCTGTTTGCGCTGCCGCTAACTCAACGGGGATGTAGCTCAGTGGTAGAGCGCTCGCTTTGCATGTGAGAGGCCCCGGGTTCAATCCCCGGCATCTCCAATTCAATTTTTTTTATTTTAATTTTCTCTATATAAAATGCTCTTTGAACAAGGCGATAATATTTTTGCTGTGGCTGTAAGCGATCGCATTCAGATGTACAGCCCCGTTATTTCCCCCCTCTCACTCTTTTCGTGATGGTTTCACGTTCAGTTGCTCTGCAGAAACTGTGCACGATCGAGTATTTCGAGTACGAAATTATTCCGATTTGAGATCACAATCGATCGCATTTTTGCTTCTTCATTCGTAAAATCGATAAAGTGATCCATGCGGCTAACAGGTGCACAGCATGTTAAACAAGTAAATTATTCAGTAGCACCTCTTCGTTTCTTGCATTGTGAGTGTGCGGCTATTTCTATACGCCCGCATGATCGTTTCAAAATACAAAAACTGTAAAATGCACCGCGCCATGTATCGAAGAGAGATGGAAAGAGAGTGCCGGCCGCACTGTGCCAGCCAGTAGCAAGTAGTCAAAGCGAGACGAAGCGACGCAAAGAACCGCAGCCAGTGAGGCAGTATAAAGTGAGCGTGAGTGTGTGCGTGCATACGAGAGTACTCAAGCGAGTGTGTGCGTGTGTGCGCGTATGTGTGTGGGGTTGACGTCGCTCTCTTATGTTTTTCTACGTTTTTGTTGCTGTCCATTGAATTGAATGCGTCAATTCCGCTCGCTGTCGGCGCTGCGCGCCTGGCACTTTACTTAAATGATTGAACGATTTTTGCACGGTTTTTGAAAATAAAGTTCATTTCGGTTCCATTCTCGTTCCCTTTTCCAACGGCCCAGGCCCAGGGAGCAGACACAAATTTTCGATCTCTTATGATTGGCAGCCATTGGTCGATCGATTCGAAGAAGACGCTGACGCTTCGAGCAATGATGGCGCAGTTGCTCTACAAACAGTTCGCTTGTATTTTAGCTAATTGTTGATCTTATATGAACGAGTTAAGAGAATTCACATTTGATTGACGTAAAGCATTTGATTTTTTTTTTTTAATTTCGCTGACAGCTAAAGCGGATTGAGAGGAAACTTTCTTTCGTTTCTTTTCTTAGATTAAAGCGTTTTATATATACAAATACAGTATATCTCTAGGTTGGCTTGCATATTAATTTGAAAAGAAAGTGCTCAGGTATTTTGCTTAATCTCCAGCATTTGCCAGTGCCGCCTGCGACCTGCCTTAACACCTGCCTTCCAGCCAGTAGGAATTCATTTCGCGCGAATTTCTTATAAATATGCATGCAAACAAAATGGCCGCCAGCTGTTCCAGTAGCTGAGATAAATACAGGTGCGTCCAGCCCAGCGTCGCAGCAGTCCTGAAAGGACCTTAATTAAATGTTAAGTGTAAACTTTAAATGCAATTGGCAATGCAATTTGTGCACGAAACTCTGACTTCCACTTTGCCGGCTTGTTAATTATAAGCAATTTCATAAGTTAATTTGTGCACAGAGAAGGCGAGCAGCAGCCGGAATGAGCAAGAGAGTCAGTCACACAGTGGGAGCGAGAGGGAGAGAGCAAAAGAGACAGTCATATGTGGAGTGCACAACAAATTTTTGCTTAAATTTCATTACGCCATCAGCAAATATTCTGCCCAGCTGCAGTCCCCCTTCTGCCGTCATTCCAGCCTTAGTTTGTTTGTTTGCCAACTTTTACGAAACTAATTAAAACGATAAGAGCGAATCACCAAGCGAACGAACGAACGACCGAGCGAGCGAGCGAGCGAATGAACGAACATCCCAAGGAGCTCGCGATTGCGGGTCCAGCAGTCAGCCTTCTAGTGCTTTTGAGTGTTATTTGATCATTATCTGTCGTCTCTGCTGCATGACTACATTTCGTACATTCGTTTTGGATGGCTTTTGTGTTGTTGCCCACACACGGCAAATGCCAGTTGGAGGTGGGTATGCGGGTGTGTTGTCCCTGAAAATTGAGCCCGTGCCCGGGGGAAGCTGGACCCGGGACTGGGACTGGGCCTGGGGCTGTGCTGCTGCTTCAGTGGTCATACGGAAATTAAATAAATTCCATAAGCTGGCCAGCTACCCCGATCAATCATGGCCATGGCACACGTCAGCAACCACTCAAAATGCCAACTGTCAACTGTCAGCACGGCAAAAAGTACAGTTGCCGACAAAGGATGGAACCACGAAGGAGTTCTACGTTACGGCTCAACAAAATGTTGCATCCACAGGCTGGTAAAGAATTGCAATGAAATGCATACAATAAAATCTATATACTCATATCTATAATGTATTGTATCAGTAGATGATATTCCTGACGATTTTTATGCATTATTATAATATTGTTATTCATTTGAAAAGCAGTGCTAATATTTAACAATATTTGTTGTTTTTTAAAGTTATATTTATATTAAGTTTAAATTATAAATTAAGAAAAGATTTTTGTAAGTACCTAAAAGTATGTTATATTACATATTTACAGTTAAACTTCAAAATCTTATATTTTATATTTAAGCAAATATTATTACTATTACTGCTACTCTTAATATTTACTTGTTAATAAAATTGATCACTAAAATTTATTTGTTTGCTATTAAGTTTATGTTATTTTTAATAAATTTCTATTTTCTTAGATTTATTTATATTCTTCACATCCCTCATAAATTCTTGAATCCTTTATAACTCGATTCCTTCACATCTGTCGCCTGTCAATTGTCTTGGCATCGCATTTGAATGGCCTTTGTTTTCCAGGAATCGCATTGGCCTGGTCAAAAAATGTCGTCTGCATATGCAGCGGCACGTTCCCAGTGCCGACACCTCCAGCGCCAGCTTCATCACTGCCCGCCTCCCATTCATCACAACTGCATGCAAAACTCATATGCATTCATACTTCGTGAATCCTTCAAACAAATTGATATGCCATACAGATGGAGCAGTCAGCTGGAAACAGCGTTGGCTACTGCTGATAAGCGGGTCTCAGCTCGGCACAGACAATGGGCATTAATGCTCGAGAGCGAGAGTGAAAGCAAGTGCATGAGTTATCAATTTAATTGAGAGCGTTGAGCGAATGGCATGGGAAATACAATGTACACACATTTGTTTGTCCGCAGTGCGCTGATAGGCTCACCTAAAAGTATGCTGCGTGTCTGTGTGTGTGTGTGTGTGTCTGTGCGAGTGTGTGATTGTGATTGCTCGTAACAGCTGTTTCCAGCTCTCTCCCTTCATCAGACACTCGCATTCCAGTTTCAGCGTCACTCACTCTCATTTCAAGTTTTAAGCTAGTGATGAGCGCCACTGAGATCTAATGATAGCAGAAGCACCTGAATACAAAATTAATTTAAATTCAATAGCCATGTTTTAACACGAAATAGTCATAAGCATATATTTTACAACTAGTTTCTTAATAGACTTGTCTTAATAATTCGCTTTGGCTCTTCCGTTAATGATATACGATATATATACGATATTCACTGGCAAGCGACCATCTCTAGCAAGCTTTGAGCTCACCTGTGGCTTTTGGTGACTGGCCCTCTTGAAGTAGCGCCGTTGGCCCGGTCACAATCAGTATCAATTCGCCCGCGAAAACGGTTAAGTCGTTGAAGCGCGAGACATTCGATTGCGCTAAGTGAGTAGAAAGAACTCGACGAAAGAGAAGCAAAGCAGAAATAACAACAAGAGTACCTACGACTGCTACTACAAATACAAAAACTAAAACAAAAAGAGCAGCAGCAACAACAACAGCTACAAATTATTTTACGTGCGCATGCGTCTCACACTTTATCTTCGCAATTCGCCGTTGTCGCCGCCTTCGCCGTCGCCGTTACCGTTGCCTTCGCCGTTGCTGTCTCTGTCCCTCGCGCACTTCTCACTTATCTTTGCTGTTGATTGATTTCGACTCCAAACATCAGTTCGCCTGTGCGTACGTGTATTTGCATGTGTGTAGGTGTGCATGCGAAATACGTAAAGAAAACAGAAATTGAATCAAATACAATTGAATAAAATAAATTAAATACAATTTAAAGAGCAAGAGATAAAAAAAAATAAATAAATAAAAAAAAACAGTGCACAGCCATAACAACAAAGCTATAAATAGCAAGGGCATTAAAACTTTTGCCAACAACAAAACAAAACTAAACACAGACTCACTCACACACATACGCGCGTACGCCCACCCATACTCGCTCACATTAACGGATTGTTTATTTAAGCGGTAAGTTGAGGAGCTGTCAAACGCACAATTTGCATGCAAAACTGCATGGAAGCGAAAAAGTTTATGCAACGCCTGCCTGTGCATGTCAAACTGTACGGCAATGATGTCGCACGGCCTTGGCACAGTTTTAAAGTCCTGCTCAGAGCTCGAGGGGCCAGCAAATAAATTTAATGAGAATTGTGCCACAAATTGAAATGGAAATTTATGAAACTAAATTGGATTTGATAATACAAATTCATTATTTTTAATTTTGCTCGTTTTTGCACTCAGTATAAATAAATGAAATTAGATTATGTTTGATAATTTGATATACATATGTTCAGACTTATATACAAAATGGACGTAATTATAGACTGTTTGTTTAGGCTTTTCAGTTCAGCCAATGCTTTGAGCTTCCGCACAGTTTGAGATGTCGCCAAATAATTTGAAAGGAAAGCTATAAGGTTTTTAGAAAATAAATGTTTATTTAAATTGACATTTTTGTTTTCTTCTAAATTTAGACACATTATTTCTAATTTAAATGCATATTAAAAAAATAATTACATTTTCTTAAATCGCAGTTTAAGAAAGCTTTAAAAACAGTTTAAGGCGCACTGACTCAAATTATACATTTTAGTGAATTTTGTGTGCTCGCACTTAATTATATATAACTAAAAGCAGCGAAAACGGAATGCATTTTTCAATAGCAAAAACCGTTTGTACTAAATGTATATAAACATATATACATATATATTATTATTATCTCTTCTGTTGGCTGTATTATTGGCACACGCAATGCGGCTCAAAGTTGTTTGTTTTTTTGATTTGTTTTCTGTTTTAGTTTCTGCGAGCAATCAACCTTAAAAGCCGCACGCTAAATAAACTAAATGTGCAATAAACATTAAACATTTTTTAACCATAGCAAAATGTGTTGCCCTGTTAACTGTTAACTGCTTTTAATGGCCATAGCCAAACGGCAGCAACAACTTGCATAATCCGTAATTGTTTTGATTTATTTCTCTGTTACGGCTCCTTATGCCCCGCTTGTTGCGTTTGCTGTCGTTGTTGTTGTTGTTGTTGTCGTTGTTAGTGTTATTAGTCTTGTTGCCACGTTCATGCACACGCCGCTGCCCCTTGCAGCCCTCCCTCTCTCTCTTGCACATTGCATAAGGCCGAATGCGACATGCATGCGATTTTATATACATAGATACTTATATATAGACATTTCTCGGTATTTTTGTACCTGGACACTTTTAAAGAAGGTATTTCAGCTTTATCACGAGCTATGTTGACCATATAAAGTATTTATATTCTTATCTATGTACATGCTATATATGTACGTGTATGCAACTCACATGAAAGCTTCTCTTTAATGTCAATTATGATTGATCATCCATTATATACAATAATAATATATAATTATATATTTTTTTATACAAAATAATTCTCGGAATTGTATTCAGAAGGTTAGAAATATTTATTTATAATTTATTTACATATTATTATTTTAGTTGATTAATAATTTATTAATTATGACTATATTTTCTGTATAATAATATTATTATAATACTCTCAAATATTTCTTGCATCTTTTTGTTAACGTTATTGATAGAATATTTATTAGATAAGAATCTAAGTAAAAGTCAGAATACAAAATCAATAATATACCATATTTTTATAATATACGCTCAATTAAAATTTATATTCATGAAATTAAGTTTTAGTTTTGCTGTTTCCTTTTATATTATAATTTTTTATAAATTCCTTCGAGTTTCTTTTTTATTCTCTAATGTCATTTTTTAGGGTTTATTAAATTTTTCTAAATTTTTATAAATAAATTTTTATAAATAAATTTTTATAAATAATAATAATTAAATAATCATTCTATGTTTTTTACTTAACATTTTTTTTTATTTAAATACTTTGAAGCTTCTTTTACCTATTTCTACCCTCCTATTTCCTAGGGTATTTATTTGTCGACTTTCCTATAGTTAGATTAGTCTATTTACAATTCGCATATTACTTGTCTTGGGGTTTTTCATGGCGCAGGCGTGCCAGTGCCACGCCGCACTACCCTCCACGACGATCTTGGCTGGAATTTCAGCTATGCCTCGGAGCAGGTTTCGTCAACGCGTTTTTTTTTCATTTTATTTTTATATATATTCTTTTTTTTATTAATTCACCGGTTTAGTTCACCTGATTTCTTAAGTTGTGCATTTTTGTCGCGTGTATTTCTGGTTTTCAAACGCTTTTCTGTTTCTCTCTCTCTCTCTCTCTCTTTCTCTCTCTCTGAGTGTGTTTTCCCCCACTTGGGCTGGCTCTACAACTGTTATCAGTCGCACTCGGTCTCAGCTGTAGATCTATGCTAATTTAATTTATTCTCTGGGTTGTGGTTAAGCGATCAAGTTTAGTATTTAACACGTTACCGTTATGGACTATCGCATTTTGGCACATTCCTCTGCATCCGCATCGAGATGTGCTAATAAAGATACTACGATAGCCACATTTCCAAAGATGAAGTCAACAAGTTTCCGACATCTAGAGTTAGATTATAAAGTGATCCATGAATAAATATATTTATTAATGGAAATACAAGTGAGAAAGTTGCACTCAAGCATAAATGACATCATAATGCGCGATTATGGAAATCAAGGAAATACAATTCATGTATGCTGATATGACATATATAACATATACATGTTTATTCCAAATGACAACAACAAATATATTCCTTTCGCTTCTTAGAGTAGTTTGCCTAGCTGATTGTTAATTGTAGCTATAATTGATCTATTTACACCTTGGCATTTATGATATCTAGCATTTTTGACATACCAAATGTTTGCTTATCACGCTTCTCGCTTCCTTTGCCAAATGGACTGACTAATCGCATTGGCCATTAACCTTGCCTTAATCAGCATTACCAACTACTTCATTTCCGGTTATTGGGTCTGACACTTACCGATAGTCTAATAATATTTTCACACAGCTGATTTCATGATTTTCTTCTATCTAGATCATTGTTAGTCTGCTGCGAAAATTAATAAAAAATATATAGATATACGTGGTATACTAAGTTCCTTAATTTCCTCTATTTTCACATACACTTATATATAGAAACATATACGGAATGAGGTATGAAAGTGTTCCGTCAGCTTCGAATGAAACAAGTTATACAGATATGCTTATATAAGAGATAAGTTTCTGTATATTTACTCATCTATTATTGACTAAGCTTTGTTAAATAACTTTTGCTTGATTCACAAACTAAATAATCATTAATTTATTTTTTTTATTATTTTCTTACTCGAATCTTTATGGCATTTGCAATCTTCTTCAATACCTCAATAATTTTCGGGTGCAAAGTTTAAAGTGTATATAAGTTTCTTAATGCTTAACCGTTATAAATGTAGTTGCGGCTAGTCATAAAATTCCCATATTTATTTAGTAAAAATTTTTGCATTGCATGTAACTCATTTTGAGTGGCATGTGAATATGTGAACAATTGCTGGAAAGCTGGAAACAATATGGGCCCCAGGCATAACTCTCACATAAAAATAGATGAATAGCACCTATATAAATATTACAGACACATATTCACAATTTACACCAAAGTTTGTTAATTTAACTATACATCGACTTATAGAGATTTCACATTGTTAACAAGTTGTTTTTTTTTTCCTGAGTTTACAGTTATTAGCAATCAATTTTCATATGCAGTCAAGGTCTTGAGAACCCGAGCTTTATTTCTATAAAGAAAAACAGAAACTTTTGTTGCATCGGCAATTATATAAAGAAAATTTCAAGCTAAGCTCATGCTGATCGATGACGCTTAGAAATTTGTCCGTTTCGGTATTTGGTTAAACGCGTTTCGATCCGGGGAACTTTCGAATTTCGTTACTTATTTCTTTCCTTTATGTTGGAAATATGCATAATTTATACCAAAGAAATATCTGCTTAATTAAATGGATGGACCATTTCGTCGGCTGCAACGCCCCAAAACAAACGAAAGCGGACAACAACCAAAAAAATACAAAAAATATGCTTTTTATAAACGACAAAAAAAAGTATAGAAATTGAAAGACAAAGAGTGAGGGTGAGGGAGAGAGAGGGCGAGAGAGAGAGAGAGAGAGAGAGAGAGAGAGAGAGAGAGAGAGAGAGAGAAATGCCAACAAGCTGTTTTTTGTTTTTTAAAAGACAGTCAAAGAGGAGACGAGAAACGCCTAAAAAGAGCAGAGCCAAACAAGTACATAGCCCAACACACACACACACGCACACACACACATAGACAGCGTCACAAGACGAGCCACAAACTGGTTCTAGAATCAATTTTTATTTTCTCAAGCTCAGCGTACAAAAAATAAGAATCCCTCGGCAAACCGAATGCACGAAATATTTTTGAGGCAGCTTCAAAATGAATTTGGTTAACCAACCTCTCAGAACAGGCCAAACCGAAACCAAAACCAAAGCCCAGACCAAAACTGAACCCAACCAGCAGGCTGTCAGGCAACCAGGCAGGCGGTCAGCCAGTCAGCCAGCAGCCAGTTTGTGGCATCCAAGCTGCAGATACGAAAAGTATACGAAAAGTATCTCCCCTCTGGCCCCCTGTCCGTCTGCCCCTCTGTCTCTGCACAGCTTCTAAGCGGCGAGATGAACGTCGCTCTGGGCTCGCAGGCAGACGAGATCTTTATACATTTTATAATTACTTCGCTTGTGGTTGTTGTTGTTGTTGTTGTTGCTGTTTGTTATTGTAGTATGTGCTAAAAGTATCCGCACACTGCCCTTGTCGTCCGTTTGGCACTCTGTATGTATGTATATATGTATCTCTGAGATACGCGCCTGGTACTAACTATTTGTGTTAAGTTTTTGACCACAGCAACAACACAAATTGTTATTGTACATTTGTTCTTTCTATTGTCTTCTATTTTGTATCGCTTAGCTTTCGTTTCTTTCTTTTCACAAATTTTCATTGTCGCCGCTTTCAGTTTTTAATGCGGTTTTTGTGTAGTCAAAACAGATTGGATTTTGTCTCTTTTGGAAGCGTTTGCTGTATTTGATTAACTATCGAATGCGCCCAGTTGGTAAACCAAGACTAAGAGCTTGAGTTCACACTAAGAACATAATTAGATGGGTAAGTTTTATGAGCACTTATCTAATGGCATCGCATGAACTTCTCTATAGATTTCTCTTAAGAGATTCCACAACGCTTTTCGTGCGCTATTTCGGCAGAAGTAATTCTACAAATTACTTTAAATAAGAAGTAACTAGATAAAGATTTATGTAATACAGTTAATTTAAATAATTATTTAATGAATTAATGCTTAAATTAAACAGCATCAGATATTCGATATGATAATAATACGATATTCAATATGAATTCCATATCATTTCGATATTCCAGTATACAATATGTCTCACAAGTTGCATACGATATTCGATTTGATAATAGCATAGGATATTTGACATATGCAATGTTCCATATGAGTTTCATACGATATTGGTTATGTGCTGCATCCGATATTCACTGACTTGCATACGATATTGGCTATTCGTTTTGAGCAGCATACGATATTCGACATGAACGACTTTTAGACGATATTCGCTATGAGTTGCATACGATATTCGATTTGAGCAGCATACAGACATACGATATGCGCAGCATATGTTATTCGACATGAGCAACATACAATTATAGATAAGAATCGCGTACGATATTCGGTATGAGTTGCATCCGATATTCACCAGTCGTATACAGAAACATACGATGTTCAACATGTGTGGCATACAATTTTCGATCTGAGCTGCATACGACATTCGCGATGATTCGTTGAGACATTTAATAAGAGCGTTATCCGATATTCGCCATGCGCAATTAGCGATATTTGACTTCACAAAATTTCGCGAAATATGTTAACAATGTTTTATCTCAATAACAATTTTAATCATGAATAATAACAATAATTTTAATCCCATCGATTGTAATCGTAAATGATCGAGATTCGTTGACATTCGCATTAATTAAACCGAGTGTTTTATTTTTACACAATGAAAGAAAAAGATATTTAGAGTTCATTTGCATTTAACGTCTGGTATTTGTTTATAATTTATGCGATTCCTTAAATATGTAAAATACAGTATATTTATATCTTTTACGGGAAACCTGACCAAGCTGTGAATAGAATTGAAGAGCATTTACATACATAGAAAGATTGTAACTTGAATTTACGAACAGATTTCGATGCTTTCGAGATGATCTCATCCGCACAGCCCACACAGTTTACAGACTTGCCGCTCAAAATAATTTTATTATAACCAATTACGCATTAAATATAACTTTTTTTATTTTTTACTTTATTTGCACACTTTTGTTTACCATTAATTAATAGGTATCTAAAAAAATATGAAAAAAAAAAACATTTATTTACGTTCATTGTTTATCATTGCCGCAGTTGGATTAATGTGCTAAATGCTAATGACGATGTACAGCTGTGTGCGTGTGTGTGTGCTTGGCTTGCTTGGGAGATGGGGGCGCGGATCGGATCGGATCGGATCTCGAGATGCTCTTCAGTCTCGAGTTGCCTGCAAATTATGCGCTGCAGGTGGCTGCTGCCAGAGTGTGGGGCTATGACGGGTCACAGTCACATTGTTTGCATTTGTCATTGAATATCAAACGTGCAATTAGAGAGGGAGAGAGAGAGGGAAGGAGAGGTGTATGAGGTAATAAGAACTAAAATAGATAGACTAATGGGATGCCCTATAAAAAGCTGCAGCAATAGAGGGCACTTGGGTCCACCAAGAGTAATTAAGAGACCGGAAAGAGATCATAGGATGTTGACGAAATTCTTGTGCTATCATATTCAAACCTTAAATGTTAAGTGAAAACCCCATTAGAGCAAGAAACTTTTAATATAATAGAGACCAAGTTGACCCAAATATTTAATATGAAGTGTCAACTTTGACAACAGTAGTGTTTTCTAAAATGTAAAAAAAAATAGACCCATTGGCCTTATGCTACAGGGCATCAGCAATATTCATAACCAGTTTCACACATAGTTTCCCATGGCTGTAAGAAAAACTTTGCTAACCATTCTCAATGCCAGTCACTCAGCCAGAAACCAGAGGACGGCGACAATCTCTGGCCCAGCGATTGGGTCTCTTCGTTGGGCGCATCTTGAGAGCTGCTAATGAGTTTTTGTCGCTCGCTGCCCGGGGGCAATGTGTGAAGATCTTTGTAAGTGATTCATGTACGAGTGCGAGTAATTGCACTTTCCAAAAGAAAAAAAAAAAGCAGAAAAAAGAAACGAAAAAAAATAATAATAATTAAATAAGTAAATAATAAATAATAAAAAAAATGAAAAGTAACCCAAGCAGGTGCTAATCAAAACTGTCAGCTCAGTTACAAAGCTCCATTAATTTTTCTTGACGTCATCTTTAAAAACTCTTATTAATTGTTTTCAGTGTAAAAAGTTCAAATCTCAGCGAGCTACCTGCGCTTCAATGAAAATCCAACTAGCGCATGATAAGATAATTTACAGCCTAGACACTGAAAATGAAGAGTTCAAATTCTTGCCTAATAAATAAATATAGACATTTTTGATTTTGAGCGCTTTTTGAGGCGTGCCAACTAAATTAAATCTGCATTAAGTTGTTGCCGATAAGAAAAACAAAGGCGAAGACAACATAAATCATAATAAATGTTGGCAAAGTGAATCGATAGCCGCTGGAATGTGGAGCTATTCAATTGTCCATTGTGGGACAATAACAATAACAAATATTGTTTAATTGAAGAAATAAGAAAAGTCTAGAGGAGAACCTTCTAAAAGCCGATATTTCAATTCAAATTTTAGATCTTTAGCTCTTGTGGGCTCTGAGATGGACGCGCTCAAACATACGAACAGGGGCAAAACAGGACTTATTAAAGCTAAGCTCATCCCTGATCAAGAATATAAACATGCCACGCCTACTTCTGCCCATTACAAGCCTTATACCAAAACTATTATAGACTGACTGCCCATTTTCCATGGGTTCTAATGGAGAGTATATCTTTATAATCTTACAATAGTTATGATATGAGTACTTATAGATAATAAAATATTATAGAATTAGTTAATAATGAGTTCCATGAGTCTCTTGTCTATTTTTATCTATTGTGAGTTTTCAGTACTTCCCAAATATCTTGTAATATTCCATAATTATTTAGTTCGTGCTCAGTTTGTGTTGAGCTAACAGTAATCCAGCTTCTGTTTGATCACGACTCATGCACTCCCATTTATAGGTGTTGCACACACAATCCCCAATACCAGCTCACAAATAGCGCTTGCTCTTGCTGTTGAGTAACGTTTAAAAAGAAAACAATTTTATAGCCACTTGAGAATAATAAGTAGCCTGATCCGTAAACACGTATACATGGCCATTTTTATGGCCAGCATATGACCAAATTGAGCACCGCCTGTAGAGATGAAACAAATGCTATGTGTAATGGCTGATCTACCCGATCCGTGTGATCACGTAACCTGCGCACACCCAACTCCAGTTGCTAATTAGTCAGTTGAGCATTGAAATTCATGTGTTTTTCTATAATATATGAAGTGAAAGTTCTGGCCACTTTACCTATATATGAGCATTTTATATAGAAAATCTCGGCAAAGCACTTGAAAGCAAGGAAATGTCGTCAGCATTTGTTTAATTTATTACGTGGTCTTTTTACTTGTTGTTTTTTTGGTTTCAACTTTTTACTTTTGTTTTGTTTTGTTTTGGTTTGGTTTGGAACTCTGATAATCGGCATTCTTTTTCGTATTTTCTTTGTCTTTGTTGTTGTATTGTAAATAATTATTGTCATGAGAGTTTAAATAGCTCGTGATGCATCATTTGAAAAAATGTGAAGGGCTTATATAATTTTACTGTTTATAAATGACGTTTGCGCTTTTGCGCTCTGCAGCTGAGTTAATTGCACTACTATTTCGAAAGGCAACAAAATTATATTTCGCTTTCAAAATTATTATTCGATTTTCGTTTACTTATAACTATTTTATTTATTTTATTTTTTAATTTAGCTGTTGATGGCTTTGCTAAGGATTTATTGTGGCAGACAACGTAAACTAATGTAGCTCATTTATAATCGACTTTACGTTTTCTCTAGGTCAAATTTTATGTATTTTATTTGAGGTTGACTTTGTTGTCCAATAGCTCACATTTATGCGATTGTTTACCCGTCGTTAGTAGACATTTGTACATATATATATAAATATATATATAATGTATTTGTAAATATTTATTTGACACTTGATAGTTAATATATAATACAAGTAAAATATGTATGTGTGTATGTATTTTTTCAATTTTATACCTACTTACTTATCTTACCTATTTGATTAGTTATACTCCAATCATGTGGAAAATGTCTCAATAGCGTTAAGTATATTTTGTTGTGGCAGATAATTATATTATACTTTTTAAAGAATTTATATTATATTATTTATATTATAATAGAGCATCATATGATATAACAGGGTATAATACAATATAATATATTATAATATAATATAATATAATATATGGTGTAATATAATAATTATATGACTATCTAGAGTTTTTGTTATTTGAGCATATCTGGTATGTTGTAAGTGCCTAGAACACCTTATATAAATTTAATTATATTGATCTTTCAATGTATCTCCATATTCAGGATGTACAGGGTATCTACCAGTCAGCCTTCTTTCAATACTTTCTCCGCATTCTTCATATCAATCTTACTTTATT
This sequence comes from Drosophila navojoa, assembly GCF_001654015.2. The sequence continues at coordinate 1,125,375 of NW_022045870.1, read as the reverse complement.
TATAGATTAATGTCTTACCTACTTATAATTTTATTATCTATATGGATTCAATATGTGTGTATGTACGTAGCTTGTTTATCTGCTGCAATTCTTCGCTGCGGTTATCTATGCTGGCAGTCATCAGATTTCACTTTTAATTGAAAGATATTTACGTCAAGATGGTTTTATAAACACAGAAGCCACATGCTTAAAAATGCAAAAGGAAAAAAAAAATATTTATATTTAATTTTTAATAATACCTAAGATAATTAGAATTATACAAAATACCAATAAAATGCTTAAAAATGCAAAAAGAAAAAAAATATATATTTATATTTAATTTTTAATAATAGCTGAGATAATTAGAATTATAAAAAAAACTCATTACTTGAAAAGTTTCTTTATTCACCTAAATATAAGTAAACAAGAATAAACTATCTAAGTAAGCCCTTTCATCTAGCCATGCGAATTCATTCACAACTTTGTTATCTCCGGCTACAATAAATTTTCCCTGAGGTGCTTAGATCTTATTCATTAATCTCAGGTGAATGACTCATTCCGCTACTATGCTGCAGGCAAATGAATGTCATAATACTCATTCAAACAATTCATTTCATAATGTCAACTCTCAGCCGAAGTATGTCAACTGAAATCCCCCGAAACGAATTCAAGAACAATATGTACTTAAGTTATTTCACATAATATACGAAAATAGTTACTCGAAATTGTGCCCCGTTCGGTTCGGTTCAGTTATCTAATAATAAATTCCAGTGTGCTGTCCGCGGGGCTTGGACGGCATTTCCTTTATTGTATGTATGTAGCTCGCTTATCAGTTTCAATTTGCATGGGGCTTTCGAGAACGTGCTAATATTTGATTTAAAGTAGCTCGCGACACGAGCGAGCTAATTAATTTGCGAGCTAACAAAAAGTATTTCTCTAAAACACCAAAAAAAAAAAATGCAAATTATGATTTGACGCTCGAATACAAATATTGTATGTGCACAAACTCTATATTCACAAATATGTTGCGAGCTATTCTCGCATTACGAATTTCCGTTTAATTGTGCAACACGTCCGCTGAAATCGCAAAGAAAACAAGTAAGAATATTAAAGTGAGACCTTACTGACTGAACGATACTTCTTTAAGGATCGAGAAAAACTAAATTTATTTGAGAATAAATAATTATCTTATGTTAATTGGTGATGGTCTTCAAAATAACAGAAATTATAATATTTATATATATTTATATTGTAATGCTACAAAGATTTAAAGATTTGTACTTAAAAATGTTATAAATTAAAGTAATATTATAGTAATAGCTATATGCTAACGATATTCAAACTCTTTTCTGCTGAAAGTATATGCAAATGGGCATTCGAAATTTCAAGACTTGAGCTTATGTGCATATATTTCGAATACCCACTCTATGGATGCAATGACGGCGAAATGAATTACGTTCAGCCAGACGCAGAGCATGACGAACATTACGCAAAGCAAAATATAATGAAACCGATAACAAAATTACAATCGAAAGTTTCCAGCATAATAAAAAATTACATCACTATTGATAAAGAGCCCTACATTTCTCATTAACTCTGGTAGATTCGACCAGTGATTCGAGACTGTGCTTGACTTTGAAATCCAACATAGTTCGCTAGAAACTCGCTCTCTCTATCTCTCTCTCTCTTCTCACCAAGAACTTTCAAGTCACGGTGCTTACAGTAGTGTATACCCCACTTGAAACTTTTGCGAACGGTGTTTAAATATTTTCCACAATAGTTTTTAACGGCAATCAAATGTCTGTATTTTTTTTAAGCGCGTTTGTCATGTGCGCTCAGAGTGCTGGGTAGACGTAGACGGATATAGAATCGGACATTGGGGCGGACAGGTGGACAGACTGACAAACTACCTGTGCTACTACCTGTGCTGCTGCCTAACGGCTAATTTGTTTTAATGATGAGAAACCGCTTAAATAAACAAACAACAAACACAATGGGAGGCTGCTGTCACCCATAGCCGTTCATGCGGGTATTCACTGTGCCCCAAAGACGAGGGCAGCCAAAGGGGCGGGACAAGTGGGGCATATTCCTCCATTGTGCTAAAGCTTGTGTACATTTGTGTGTGTGTGTGTGTGTGTGTGTGTGTGTACTTCATGCTTGATTGCAAATTCAATTAAAGTTTTGCGCACATTTCCTCAACGTAGGGGAGGGGCTGAGGGGGGCATGATTCAAAAAGCCCCAAAAGCTTGAGCGCTGTCCAGCTAAATTCTCAGTTTTGCCAACAAATTTATGAATAGTATATAAATTGTATATGAAACCATAAAAGTAAACTCTTTTGACAGCCTTTTGTCTATTTAATATTAGAAACAAAAACTATTATTAAAATGCCCATTTTGTGCAAAATATTTGACATATGTTTACTAAACTGTTTTTCATGTCAAAGTTTTTTGTTGTTTTCTTTTTAATTTCAATTAGTTGAGAGTTATTAATTAGTGTATATGTATTTATCTACATCGAAATAGATATATTCTTGAATAAAAAAAATCATAATTTTATAGCAATAAATAAAATATTTTTAGCTTCTTAACAATAGACTTAATGAAGTTTTATTTTCACCGTTTATAATATACAATTATATTATTTCTTATTTCTATTCTGATAGTCTATGTTTATTGACTATTATATGTATTCAAATTTATCTATAATTTGTTCTTTAAATAAACATATATTCATGATAAACGCTGATATATATATTTTTGAATATTTTTTTAATGCTCAAAATATATTTTTTGTGATACTAAAAATATTATAAATGCGCTATAGAGTCAACAACAAAAGCTGCAATAAAACTATAATAGAAAAAAAAAAAAAAAAAAACTAAAAATATATTCTCAAGCTAATTTAATTCTAATGAATCTATTGTCTCATCCTATGCAAATATATACAAACTCTTTAATATAAATATATATATTATACTATATATTCCTTAAATTATTCTTGACTATATTTTTCCGATTATCTTATCTTAATTTCCTTCTATATACATTATTAATAATAAGAAATTATTATAAATTTCTCAGTATTGTCTTATCTCAATTTCTTCCAAAAATATTCTAGCCAATTAATTCATCTGAAGCATTCGCACAAATCTGCTAGAGTTATCTCAAATCTCTTAGATATTTATTTTGAAGGCTAAAACATATTGTTACGTGCTAGCGCGTTAGCTTCAAAGCCTTTTAGAACTCCAATGACCCTGAACTTACTGCTGAACAGGTACAAGCCCAAAATGTCAAGAGAACCGCTCTCGCAGCTGGTATTTCGTTGCGGCACTTCCTTTATATTTATTTACGCTTGAAGTTCAATTATAAAACAACCAAATAAGAAGAGGAACAGACGACGAAGATGAGGGCAAACTGAATAAACATATTTTCATACATAATCATTTATTTGTTGTCTGTGAATCAGCTTTGGGAAGCAAATGTCTGTAAGATTTATGACTACGCAACGGGCGGGCAGGTAAAAACTCGTAATTGAAGCCCTGCGAATTAACATTTGCTTTTTCTGATCGGTTCTGTTGAATGGCGACCCGCCCCCTTCTGCCCCTGCGACCCCTTTGCCCGCTTGCTTGCTGAATTCATTATATAAAAATTCTGTTGTTCAAGTTTTAAGATGCGCTCAATAGACGACCTTGACTTGCCAGCCAGACAATCAAATTCAACGGCCCCTCCTCTCAGCCCCCCCTCGAGTAAGCGATTTTTAATACTACAGCAAAGGTAAACAATGAAGCGAATTGAACAACGAATAGCGGGAGAATCAAGCCAAAAATAATACCAATAATAATAATAGCAATTGTACATAGTACATTCATGTACGTATGTGGGTTTTTAGTACTGTTCGTTGTTTTAGGAAGCGGAACTGACATCTCGCAAAAACGTCACAAGCAGCAGCAAAAAATAGTAAATAGAAACATATATTAATAAAAAACAAATATATATATAATTGCCAACAGATAATTGATACGCGGAAAGCAAAGGCAGCATATATATGATCTATTATGAGCTGAGGCTTAGAGAGAGAGACCTAAATGAAATAGAGAGTGTAGAGTAGAGAGTAACGAGAGTCTTAGAGGTGTATAACACATATGTATACATATGTATGTATATATAGACAGCTCTTAAAACTCTCCTTAGTCTCCACTCTATCCATACATTAAATGAATTTTCTTCTCAGCCAATCGCTGCTTTTATTCCCAAGTCTCCAGCTGAGCCGAGCTTAAAAATTCTCAGAATTTTATTATGCTGTTAAAAAGTTCGGAAACTTTGAATAGATGAAAAACATTGAAAGTTATTTATTATTAGACTGTTCGCTGGAAGAATTGGCTTCAGTTTAATTTGAGTTAGCTAACTAGATGCAAATCAAATAATCTAATCAGATAATTCTAATGAAGTTATTCTAGGTAAATCCACTTTACTTTTAGTGTTGAATAAATAAAATGGAATAATAAATAAAATAAGTGATTCAACTAAAAATATAAGCAATTTGAAATATTGTAATAAAACAAAAAAAAAAAAGAAGAAAAAAAAAACAAATTAAATAAATAAAAATATATTCAAATATTTTTCATTATTTAAAGAATTGTAAATTAATACATATCTTCTTTTTATTTTATTTCCTGCAATTTTAGTTGAGAATAACGCATTAGAGGCATTAGGCTCACATATTTAATATAATTTAAAAAATATTAAAATTTTGATCTAAATAATTATTCAACTTCCCAACTCGCTTCAAGTCTCATTGAATAAGTAATAATAATATAAATAAATTGAAACAAAAATTTATTTACATGACTTTCAAGTTGACAACAATTGTTGGCCAAACATAACAGAACCTCTTTTGACAGGTGAAACATGCGCGTAGGTAAGCTCAATAATCAATTGAATAGTTGTTCTACAGCCTATTTAGTTGCATTGTGGCAACTCATGGTATTACCTGTACTTAACGGCAACGAATGGAAGTGCCAAATATATGCCGAAAATCACGTTACCTGACGTAACGCCCACGATAAGAGCCCCCAACAATAATACAATTGGTATTCTGACCCATGAGCACATGCCAGTGGAATTTCTATTTGGTTTACTTGTAAACAAATGGCACAGCCTTCAAGACATTTAGCAAAAGAGTAACAAAGGCAACAGTTGAGCAGATAAGAAAGAAAGAATTCATCAATGTGTCGATTGAATGAAACTGGCCTAAACACGTTCAGTGAATAGTTCCATGTTTGTAATAGGGCGAATGATAAGCCAAAAACACTCTGAGAATATTTTCCAGCAGTTTATTGCAGCCATAACTAATATAGAGTCTCTTTCCTTTCAATTAACGAAAGAACATGCTTCAAGTTCTGAAAAAAAGAAGCAGAATAAAGCAAACTGAGGCGAGTCAATTGCAATGGGCTCATATCATAGAGCTCATGTAGAGCAACAAGTCGCTCAGTGCTTGGAGTATCAAATTGAGTCATTGCCATTGTATTGCTTGATAGATTAAACAGAACGTGGATTAGGCAGTGCCAACAGTAAATAACATATAAAGACATGTAATATAACTCCTAATAAAGCACATATTCTTAGTCTCAAGTTTTTCTTTGATTTTATACAAATAAATTATAAATTTAATTTAATTTCTTTAACATATTCCCTTCCACTTGCAGTCATGTCTACGCCAACCACGCCCAAAACGCCCACACCGCCCACACTGCCGCCGGGCGTGACCAAAGTGTGCCACATCGTGAAGCGGCCGGATTTCGATGGCTATGGCTTCAATCTGCACTCGGAGAAGGTGAAGCCGGGCCAGTTCATTGGCAAGGTGGACGAGAATTCGCCAGCCGAGGCAGCTGGCCTGAAGGAGGGCGATCGCATCCTGGAGGTCAACGGCGTCTCCATTGGCAGCGAGACACACAAGCAGGTGGTGGCGCGCATCAAGGCCATTGCCAACGAGGTGCGGCTGCTGCTGATCGATGTGGATGGCAAGGCGAACGAAATGCCAGCGAAATCGGCATCGCCGACGCCGGCGACCAATGGCAATGCTAATGCTAATACTAACACTAATAACACTAATAATGGCAGTCCGCCCAGCTATGAGGGCACCAAGCAGGAGCTGCCCGGCGCCAGCGCCAACATCAGCAGCATCAGTGTGACCAGCATGAAGCGCGTCTCGAACGCGAGCAGCACTCAGAGCGGCAGCACAGTGAATGCCAGCGACATGGATGTGGTTGACAGGGGTGTGCCTGTGGCGCCAGCGCCGGTTGTTGGTGTCGCCCCAGTCGCAGCGCAGAATGGCAGCAAATCGCCAACAAACAACAACAACAACAGCATCAACAACAACAACAGCAAAATGATGAGCACTCCCCCACCACCGTCAGCCACGGTGGCCAGCATGACAAACAATGGCAGCGTCTACAGCAGCAGCACCACCACCAACAACACCAGCACCACCAATGGCACCACAAATGTCATGGGCAATGGCAATGGCAGCGCCATGCCCACAGCGCCGGCGCCAGCGCCCAATGGGGCTACGAATCGTGCCGGCAGTTTGAATTTGCCGCTGACCGTTGCCGAAATGCGCGCCAAGCTGGCCTCCAGGAAGAAGTACGATCCCAAGAACGAGAGCGTCGATCTGAAAAAGAAATTCGAAATCATACAGAAGCTCTGAGGTGCCCATTATCCAGACCAGATCATGCACCCAGCATTCGAAACACCGTACTTGTTATTATTCTACACGAAAGCGCACAAACGATAAGGTTCAACTCTTATTAAATGGCTGGCAGATCCATATCATATATATACCATATATGTATATATATATATATACATATTGTCGACATGTTGTGGCATATCTTTCTTTAGCTACGGCAGGCATATACTTTGTAATACTTGATGATGATAAACCTAACTACTATGTATTTTAGTATGCAAAAGTCACTTATGAATTAAGCAAGCTTTTAATTAATAAATTTAATTTAGCCTAAGCTAAATAGCTCAAACCATTCCAGGCCCGTAGACAAAACCCATTGAGATCCAAAAAGAAATACGAGAATAATATAAAACGCTATTTGACATTGCGCCTAGTTATGAAGTAAAATTTCAAACCCCCCGAATACATTCCCGAGACAAAGAAACAAATATGTTGAAAATGGCATAATTTTTGCTCATACTTTGTTCTTATTTTTGATAATTATACTACATATATATTATACATATATATAATAAGTTTTTGCTTTGCATTTGCGGCTAGTTCATTGGAAACGTTCGTTAAATCTATTTTACCATATATTTACTATATATGTATGTATGTATTTAGCTTACTTATGTAATCTTTATACCGTGAATAAAGCAAAAAGAATACAACAAATAACATATTTCATACTTCTCTTTTGGGAACAGCGTGTTTTAGTTGGGAGTGCTTGATTGGCAGAGAGCCTGGTCCCTGCGAAGGGCTGAAGTTTCAATCAAGGAATAGTCTCTACACTTGCCAAATCTATTGTAATAAGCAAACATGATTGGAACAACAACAATTGGAATATATATACCCACATTTGGGAACTTCAATTTCTAATTTAATACAGAATTCATTTTGCATAATATATAATATGCCATATATAATAAAATTCATAGAGCACTATATATATATACATACATATATATGAATATAAAGCCTTACATTGGAACTAACATATAAAGGTAAATTAACAATTAAATGATTTGGAAATTTACAATTTTGTTTTTTTGCTAATTTGGAAATTCCCGCTATTTATTTCCCATAGTTTGAATAATGTATATATAAAAATATACAAAATTCCCATAGTTATGATGAAAATAGTCTCATAGCTTATTCTGACACGAGTTTGATTTACGATATACGAACTTTACAGCTATTTTTAGCTGAAATGAATCATCAGCTTTGCTGTCGTCAATCTGAAAAGGCCTTTAATTCGCCAGATAAACAGCCGTCATTTGTTTAGAATTGAAGACTAAGACTAAACAACACGTGAAACATGAAGATATGGGTTTTATATACATATGATACACTTAAAGTAAACTATGAAAAGTGTTAAGACGAAATAGGAAATCTTGACATATACAAACATATATAGATATTGTAATTATATACACATGATACACTAAGATACTCTAAGAAAAAAGTTTCTTTTGCGGGCTAAGTTGTTTGTTAGGATGAACCTCTAAAAAGTCTCAATGTCGCATATTAACTCTCGACTATTTTAACTATGCGATTTTAATTAATTTAAGTTAACCAACTAGTAAGGCTATTGACACGAGCGACTGGCAAAGGCGGCAAGCAAACGAAGCGTCAAGCAGCTGCACAAATATATTTAAGGCAAGTGCCTAAAAGCAGGTCGTCAGGCATTTCAGGCAGCTTGTAGAATAAGCCATGCAAATCTAAAATACAAAAGACTTTAAATGTTATGAAAACAATATACAAACTCGTTATATGTACATATCTGTGTTGGCATAAGTATTAGCGAAGTCTAGCGGCTAAAGGTCAACGATTTCAAATCGCTGTGAGAACATCAAGTGTTACTCTCTGACGGGTTTCAGTATAAAAAATTCAATTTATATTGTTAATAATTTGTGTACATAATTGGACGTGTAACAACCTTAAAACAGGTGTTGATTTAAATTTAAGCTAAATTTTTGCTATAGCTGCTGCAGAAAAATCCATGCTGCAGCCGCGATGAATCGGCATCTCTCTCGGTGATCGAGCGTCGTTTGATACAGAGCTGCTCCTACTGCTGCTGCAGATTGTACAATGCAGCGGCCACAATCAACATCTCGTTCAGATAGCCCAGCAGAGGGGCGTGCTGCACGGCGCAGTGATCGAGCATCTTGAACTCTCGCAGTGTGTCGATCGCTTGGCGCAGCTGGGAGCGACAGGCGGGCTCATTCACGCGCAGCGTGGGCAACTGCAGCTGTGGTGCACGAGATGAGATTAGCGCTCCATTCGAAACGGAGAGTGATTGCATGCTGGCCAGCTGACCAGCTAGACGTTGCTCCTCATATTTGCTCAATTTTGGGTTGGGCTCCTGTTCGTCCTGCGCCTCGTACTCCTCATCTGTTAGGCTATCGTCAGCATTAGTGTTGGGCAAGCGCTTGACGGCTTTGCCTGGCTCTGCGCAGAGTGTTAGGTACTTGGGAATGACATCCTTGAAATTGCTAGCCTCAAACAACTGCAGATCATCGCAGTCGCCGCGAAAGGTGTCCGAGACGTAGCTTATAATACCTAAAGGATAATCTCCATTTATATTGCTGCATACTACAAATGCAGTTGAACCACTCACCATTCGTGTTGAGGCACAGTATAAACTTGTAGCTGCCGCAGCCAAAGTTTAGCTTCTCGCTCAACTCCGTCTCCACGCACTCAATCACCGATCGCACATGCAACATGTTCGCTCTGTACGCCAGCGGCATATGCTTCAGGCGCTCAGAGTAGTGCTTGGCGTCGGGCCAGCGAATCAGGGGTCGCAGGCAGCGCGCTAGCTTGACAATCGTATGCTTAAAGGTTTGCTCCACCTCCAGCTCGCTCAGCTCGAAGAATTCGGCGAGCAGAGCGAAGGGTTCGTTGAGGCGCAGCTTTCGCAGTGCTATGCAGCAGTCCAGATGTGAGAGATTTGCGTATTTGCATATGTGGCGTTTGAACAGCGGCAAATGGGCGCTGGATACGCCCAAGTGCAGTGTGGATGCCATGTCAATGGATCCCAGCGTCATGCTGCGCATCGTGCGCTGCGGCATATCGCGTTTCAGGAAGACCGCCTGGCGCACGGCAGACGTTACTGCGGGCGCTGCGGCTGGAGCTGATGCCGTTGCGCCTGCAGCTGCTGCTGGGCTATTGGACGTGGCTACCGGCTGTCTGGTAGTTGCTTTTATAATCGTATTGGGCGGCAGGGAACTGATTGCAGCGCCCAACGCTTCCTTCTTAATGTTGAGCAACGGGGAGCTCGTTTGCCAGGGGAGCGTGGGAGAAGATGAGCTGCCATAGTCGCTCGATTGGCTCACAAACTTTGGGGCCTTTACCAGCGCAGATGCTACGACGATATGTAAACTCGGTAAGTCGTGCATACAATAAAAGATAAGTTAGGCAAACCTGGAGTTGTGGCGCTGTTCGAGGCTCGTTTCATACTTGGCCTGATGATAGCCCCGGCAGGTATTTTGGCGAGCGCAATGCTGCCGCCTGCTATCTTCTGTAATGCATTGCAGTTTTCAATAAAATAATACAAGAATTGTATTGCAATATTCCTTAAATGTAATCAAAGCGCCCAGTGCGTTGCCGGACCGCCTCGAAACAGCTGTTCGTGGTAGCAATAAGTAAGTATGTATATATTTATGTGTGCTATACCTTGACAGCTTGTTGTTGTTGCACTTCAATTTTAGGTCTAAATATCATTGTGGGCGTCATGGGCTGAACGCCATCAGCTGTTTTTCGATATTTCACTATAGTCAGCGACATTTTGTGTAGCAAATATCTGCAAACGGTCTATAAATGTATTGCACTTTTCGCGAAAAAAAATATTGCACTTTATTTTCAGAGCAAGCCAATGCTAGCGATACTGCTGTATGGCCTCCACTATCGATGAGTCCGCGTTCGATATGCGCGATGTTGCGCAGCTATCGATGAGTGCTGCCCAGCCGCAGATTGCGTGGCGCTAACCAACACTCGCGCAACCAGTTGAATCTCGCGCGCCTTTTCCGTTTCTTATTACCCATTCAACGCTCGACAACTTCGTACGCGAAACGGGCAACGATCGAAGCGGCTGTTGTTGCTCGGTGCGGCTTCTTTAGCTTCCGTTAACAATTAATCGGTTAGTGTATTTCATTTATAAATGTCCAAGTGCTAAACATTAATATCCGATAAGCCATATGCATATATAGATTTGTGGGGTTTCGTGGAAACGTTGCGCGCCAATAACAATAAAAACCTTCAAGTTGTGACCGTGAATGCTCAAGATACCAAATAAAATAAACGCGTAATGCATAGTTAATTAAGCAATTTTCATGCAACAGAGAGCGCGGCTCATACACCTACAGGCACAACAAGCATATCGAAATGTGTGTGGTGTATAGGCGCTAGCTAAACAAAAACGGTTTTTGGTTTTTTTGTTTTTGTTTATTCATTTATCACTAGCTAAACAGAAAATCATTATCAGCACAAATTGCGCATCCGACACCAAAAAGATAAACAGCACAGAATGTGCGCGCGTATCAATGAAATTGAATATGCCGATAAGAAAAGTTGGTGTGGCTTTAGCATTTATTTAGCCAATTAATGCATTAACGTGAAGTAAATATACAGCAAACAAAAAAGAGAATTCCGAGTGCCAAGGGCCACTTGTTGATATATAAAGTTGAACGCCCTCAAAGCAGAAAGAGTTCAACTTAATATTAATTTAATTTCCTTTCATGTGTGTGTGAGTGTGTGTTTGTGTGTGTGTGTGTGTGTGTGTGTGTCTGAGCTGTGGTTAAATGCGCATACACACGCGCACACCCACATCTCAGACCAATTCGTAATTGACTTTGCTATAATTGCTGCTTTATTGTGTGATGCCATGAGCAAAGCCATTTCATTTATTTAACAAACAATGCTCACCGACAAAGCAACGATTAGTAGTTAAAAAAAAAAAAATAAATAAAAAGAATACAGTGATTAAAGCTTATATATTTCTTCTGCTGAAATCTGTGAAGAGGTAATCAGCTCACATTGGAAATTAATTTCTGAGTAAGGCGAAACTATCGAATATAAATGAACTATCGAATATAATTACTAATATTATTATTAAATTATTATGCATTATAATAAAATATTCAATTATCATACGAAAAATGTATATATTTTTAATTCTATTCAGTTATACAAAAAGCTTAGTAATCAGTTACATATCAATATCTAAAATAATAACACATATAAGTATATTTCAATCCTAATATTAGTTCTACATTCTTTGCAAAATATTAAGTTTACTTCTAATTCGTAACACCCAACATTTAGCGTCCATTCGCTCTACTATTCTCATGACCGCAGCTATATATATCACATTTATTTATGTAATATACACATTTACCACCTCAGCTGTCGCCTATATGAAATACTCAATTTCTCTCAGTGTATTATCAAGTTTAAGCATATGTTTCGCCTATGAAAACACAAGTGCATTAGCTACTCTAGTCCACTCCACAGACACTAAGTAAATCAAACAAAACAGAGTATTACGAGCATGAGTCAACAACAGTTAGCCGATAGATGTCGCCCCCCCGCGCCTTGTGTTACAATATTTACATTGTTGCAATTAAAAAGGTGCAGAGCAAATTGTTAGTTACTTTGCACGCTCGAATTGAATGACGTAAAACGAATCGGCGGATCGGCGGACGTGGTAATGGGAATGGAAATGAGAAGTGCAAAATCAAGCGACGGCGACAATACGAGTAGCTAACGATCCCCCGCAAAATATTAACACAGCGGCATAGCGAGCTGGCGGTGTCAGCATTAACGGCTCTAACTAATTCATTTGCCACCTGTAATTTGTTTTCACATATACCCTGTACTCACAAGAGAACAAAATGGAGCACTTGATGCACACGTCGATTTGTAATTTCACAGTCTATGATCGGATTCGAATTAGATACTGTATCTATATCAGAAACTAACTTAAATACTTGATTTGCTTAGATTGCAGGGTATCTAGTTGTTAGGATACATATTAAATGTAGTTCCCTATAGATGTAGTTATGACTATAGATATGCTATGTTCTAATATAGTGGATTAAATACAAAAATTTGGCTTATAAACTATTATACATGAGCCGCGACCAGACTTCTGTGGGCTTCTGAGGCTTTAACCGTTTGAGCTGGGCCTATCAGAAATGCAATTAAATGTGTTTTGGCATTTTAATGAACTGCGATTTGATAAACCAATCACAAATCGAAAGTCAAATTGCTCGAATCGTTTGTCATGCGCCAAATCCAGCGCCAAATGCAAAAGTCAATGAAAAAACGGACAGCTAAACGGACGGAGTAGTCACGACTGTAAGATGCTCTGCTTGAAGCAAAACAAAAATAAATGTAAACTGAAACTATATTGAATTTTATATAGGTATTTTCATGCGGGAGACATTTTTGAGTTCTTCATGAATAATAAATAAAAGTGCACAAATAATAAAAAAAACTCAATATGCCCAGCTCTTTCCAGTTGAAGCAGTGTATAAATAGATATATTGAAATTCCACAGAGTCAGAGAGAGGGGGGAGAGAGAGAGAGAGAGAAAAAAAGTTTGACTTGCGGGGCTTAAAGTGTCGGGGAGTTGGCGTCTACTGCGCCTGCGTAACTGTCAACTGTTGTAAAAAATCAATAACACAAATGTTAACATGGCTATAATGCTTAAGAAAAAACCAAAACAAGTATAAGCGCCAGGGAGTGCACAGCTGCAAGATACCCTGTAGTCAGATGTTGGCTAGAAATATTCGAGTTTTGCTCGAGAAAGTTTGCAGGGGAAGTGGATCTATAGTAAAAATTATATATATATAAAGATGAAATATAAATATTATCTTCTTTTGATCAAGAATGAATAGAAGAAGGAAGATTATGAATCTCAACTTCGATCACTCTTTGCAGCGGACATTCCCCGTTCACATTCGACATTTACAGGGTATTCCCAGCGACAAGCTCGAATCAGAGTTGAACGCGATCTGTGACTGCCATAAGTTTTTGCCGAACAACAGGCAATAAAAAATTCAGCAAAAAATAAAAAAAAGTGGAAAAAAACTCGCATTGTGTTAGCCAAAATGCTTGACGTTAATTTAAAGCACTGCAGCGCCTCGATCTAGCGTCTGAGCCAATGGCAGTTGCTGGAGTTGAAAAAAAATACAAGCAGGCGACACATTTGGTTAATAAAAGTTGCTAATGAGTGAGTCGAGGCGTTGACTATTTGATGTGATTTGATTTAATCGCAGCGCTCAGCCAATGGGAACGGGCAAGCGAATCAGCCGAGGGGAGGAGGAGTGATTGATTTTGATTGACATTGGAAATGAAGCAGAATATATAGTAGTAGAATATATATAGTATATGTATAGTAGATGAGCTATAAATACCTAATTAAATCAACTAGTGTTAGGTGCAATGTAAAAGCTTGAATGGAAATCTGATACGATTCGACTACAACGGCTTTGTACAAAGGTTTTGGCATATTAGACAGGGCATTGATGTTGATAGTTAACTATAAATATAGTATACAAATTATATATATTTATTTATTTATTTATTAGTAAGTTAGAATTTAAAAAAAAATTAACTCTTACTTAAGACACTGGCAGCAGGGGCCTTCGGCTGTTATTTATATTTATACGGATATATTTAACTAATTAATGAAGTTTATACTTAGCCTAAATCCTAGTTTTTACTTATAATTTATGAGCAAAATATAGTTGAAGATATTTATATGGGATACATAAATATAAAAATAATAATAAATAAAAAAAAAAATAAATAAAAAATAGTATTAGTATTGGAATATGGGAGACATGATTTTAAAAATAACAATAAATAAAAATAAAATAAAATAGTATTAGAATTATATATATACATATATATTAATAATACAAATATTATTGATGATGATTACCAATATTTTACACATAGAAAGTATTTATTGATAACGATTCAGTTCGGGTAAAATATGATGAATTTATTATTATATGTATAGGTACAAAAGTTTTTCTGTGTTTTATGAGTAGAGCGAGACTTACTATGCCAAACACTCATCTATTACAGGCGTTCAAAAGCTAATGACAAAGACATTGATTATTGTCATTATTCAGGCATTATATATTAAAGTTCTATATAATACTTTTAGATACATACACATGTATCAATTCATATACCTTAAATGTATAAATATATTTCATATAAAATGCAAGGAAAGGTTTTCGGAAAATCACTTAATACTTAACATATAGACATAAATATATATGTATGTTTATGTTTGTATATATGTACATATATGAATATTCACAGCAATGCTCGCCATTCATAGCAGAATAAGCTATTAGAGCTCTTGCGCTCCATTGAGCATTAAAAGCTGAAAAGTGACTAAAAATGAGCATGAAAATGAAAATGAAGTGCATTCATAAATATTTATTGGGAGTTGCTAAATTGGGCACTAAGTAGTCGCAGTCGCAGTCGTAGTCGAAGTCGCTAATTTAAGCAGAACAGCAAAGCGAGAAAGAAAGAGAGGGCTGAAGAGAGGGGGGAGACATGAAAATTATGTGCGTATGTTTTTCTTTTAGGTCTGGTTTGCGTGGCCATTTGGCCGATTCGGTTGCGGAATGAAGAGTGTAAATTGTTGCTCAGGCCGCAGCGCGCTGCGATGACTACAAAGTTAAGCGCCAGTGCGGACGGAACGGCCAGACGACGCCTTAGACGAGGCGACGAGGCGACGAGGCGACGAAGCACTGCTCGGCACTTAATTTATGTGCACTAGGTAAACATTTTGCCTGCCATTTGCGACAAAGACAAAGTAGTAGTTGCTGGCCAAGTTGTCTGCGGGCTGCACAACACATGCGATTGTGCTGCAAACGTGTCGCTTTTATTAATTAGCTCCGAGTAGGCCGCCAAGCCGAGCGACCCATAAGGTGCATGCCACCGTTGCCAGTCATGTGAGCAGCCATGTCGTCCGGCTCTGCCACAGATGTGCTATCGCTGGGAACTAGGCATAGGTCACGCCAAGAGCTTGACACGCTAGTCGACAAGCTGGCCCATACGACTCACCTGCTAATCGCTCCATTTCCTCGCTGACAGCGGGCCAAAGGATCTCCTCCTGCTATTTATCATCTGATTGAACTGAAGGAGACTTTAATTTACGAATACTCCAAATATTTTATTTTGATAGAACATTAGCTTTACAGCACTGGCGCCTTGCCATTAATGCATGAAATGTTTTCCAACACTAAACAATGGTATTTTCTTTTTTGCTTCCGTTACAATACTGAGCACATCTAGCACTTGAATTTTGCATTGTATGTCTGGGTTGTATGGGGTTGATGGTTATCGATATGAGCATTTCAATTTGCAGGGCATATAAAATGAGTGTTGATGTGTTACTGTGCTACCCACTATTGAGAGAGAAAGTTAGCCAGTCTATGCTATTTAATAATTATAAATATTAAAGCATACATACTCTTAAATAGCGTAATAATCCAATATAACAACTATTTGTATGTCTAGTATATCTGGCTGTATATCTGTCTCGAGGGACGAAGAAGAACTGCAGAAGATCACTTAAGTTGTCTACGTGTATGCAGAAGTGTGCATTGGAAATTTATATTTAAGAGAAACGAATATGAAATGCTTTCAGCAGCAGAGAGTGCTCCCATTGGTCGATTGCAGCTCGA
Organism: Drosophila navojoa; assembly: GCF_001654015.2. The sequence goes on along the minus strand of NW_022045870.1, from coordinate 1,108,951 downwards.
CTGCAAAGATCTCTACCTGGCGTCGCGCTCAACAGTTGAGAGAGAATTAGTGCTTGAGTGAAAGTGGCTCTATATAAAGGGCAGCAGCTGCAGCATTTCTTCAGTCACCCAGGCCTGGTGGGGGTCAATCGTACAGTGCAGTAAAATGAAGTACACTGAAGTGGAGCATTAAAGACTGAGAGGAAATACCTAGAAGGAATACTTAGAAGAAATACTCACTGGAAATACTAAGAGGGAATATTAAAAGGAAATACTTAGCGCTAATATTAAAAGCAAATACTTTAATGAAATATTTAGAGCAAATATTTGGAGGGTGCTTAGAGGAAATATTTAGAGGAATATTAAGAGGAAATACTTGGAGGGTGCCTAGGAGAAATACTAAGAGGAATACTAGGAAGCTATGCTTAGACTTAGAGGAAATATTTTGAAGAAGCATTAAGAGGAAATACTTAGAGAAAATCTTAAAAGGAAATACTAAGAGGCAATACTCATAGGAAATACTTGGAGGAAATATTCAAATGATATGTTTAGAGGAAATACCTACTCCCCTTCGCTCCTTTGTTAAAAGACAAACTGTAACTGTAACTGTAGAAGAGCGCTAAATTCAAATGCCAAATCATTAGCTGAATTATCTATTCATACATTTAGATGAATATAATTTCCTCACTTTAAGAGTGAGTAAAATAACCGTATGCTGATAACTAACGACTATTTCGTCAACTTGCAGTAAAACTAATAATTAATGTAATTCAATTAATGTGGTCACGTAATCAGCAGGCAGCTCGGCCACTGATTGCTAAACTTAGCAACTGTTCAAGCTGCTGTTTATGACCCCCCATGATGTATTAGGCCGTCAATCAAGCAGCTAATTGGATGCCATTTCGTGGCACCCACGGCCCGCATTCAGTCGCAGCTGCCGCTGCAGTTGCGAGTGGAGAATTAACATAAGAAATGACTACAAATTGCACCAAATAGCAAAGCTAAAACAGCAAAAGCGAGTTCTTTGCGTATTTGGTTTCATTAAAATGTGCTCGAAGCGTGAAAACGTGATAGAATTTCAGTTTTCGCGTCTCTCCATAAAAATGACAGATCGCAATTTTTGAATTGCGCGCAGTTTGGTAATCAGTCGACGAGCCATGTTTCGAGATTTCAGCTTCAGCTTCAGGTTCAACGTCAGCTTCAGATTCAGCTTCAGCTTTATTCTCAGGCCGTTCAATTACAAGCGACATGAACATAAATAACATTTTATTAAGTGCTAATTTCTGTTTTGGTAGCTCCGAATGGCCAAGCACTTGCCCGCCACTGATCTCGTCCGTCCGATAAGCTCAAATTTGTTGCACACTTTTTCTGCTTTTTGGGGCTCTACGAGCTGCTCGCGGCTGTGATTGGCGCCACAGATTGGGGGGACACTAAAGAGGTTCTTGGCTCCAAGCGAATGTGGAACGGGTGTGGTTAATGGAGCTGCCAGGATGCATAATCTGAAGGCAGCTGGAGGAATGTTGGACGAAGATATGTGGGACCTGAAATGAAAGTCTTATGGGTGGAGGGAATGAGAGGAATAGCGGTTCGAAGTAAATGATGAACATGTAAGAGTAATGATATAGAGCAGGAGAGATTGCGAACCAATAATTTGCCCCTTTTATATATATACTTATATTTATAACACAAAAAACCGTTACATACCCACTTCTGTCTGTTTGCTATAATAAATTGAACAATTTATTTATTTATAGCTAAAAAGTAAAGTAACGAGTAACATAACGAAAATAGAGGTAATTCCAAAACTAGACGGTTCATCAATCATCATCCATCTATTTGCCCAGCTTATATAGTGCCACCACAGCAACGCCCAGCAGCAGCACCACAAACCCCACACTCCCAAACAATGCGAATGACTTGGCGCTATTTGTCACGTTCGACGAGTCCAAGTCGGTTACAATCGCTGGCTGCTCCGGCAGCTCCATGTGCGGCATGATCACTCTGAAAGTGATGTGGGATAGCTCGGATGCCTCTGTTCCATTGGCATGCGGCTGGAGTACGGTGTCCCGTCGTCGTCGCTGGGCCACGCCGGGCTGGCAGTCCTGCGCCGACAGCTGGCAGTCCTCGCGCTCCAGGCAGCCCGTTATGCGCATGGACATGACCAGCACATCGCCGCTGTGCATGCCCGGAAACATGACGGCTCTGAACTGCAGTCGCTGGCCCAGCGGCGGCTCCGCACTGGGCGCATGCGCGCATATGCTCTGCATGGCTGGATTGAGGCAACCGCGCGGCGTGATCAGCTGAACACTATTCAAGACCTCCCCACCGGCCGAAATGCGCTGCAGCTGTACGTCACTCAGCTTCGTGTAGTTCCAGCCTGAAGAAGTGAGACAGGAGAGAATGATTTTAATGAGACAATATAAAGTATATATGGAGGAATTGTTGCATATAATATTCAATTGATATAAGGACGGGGTCAGGATTTAATGAGCTTTTTTATATGGGAATTTAATTAGTATATCTTCTTAAATGTAAAAGTCACAGCGAAGAATGAGTAGATTGTAAATTAAAAACACTGCATAGGTAGCTAAGGAGAGAAGTTAACTTCATCAACTTCAAGCTTAAATATTTTAAATGACATTCATAAACTTTATAATGAAATTTTAGTGCATCATTTAATGGTTTGATAATATGAGAATAACGTCTCAAATTCTTTAAAGTCGAAATATCCAAATATGAAATTTATATCCACAATTATATTATATATAAATAAATAAATATACATATATTGTGGATGATCAATGTATATTTATTTATTATTATATATTTTTATTTTTATATATTAAAATTTAAATTGTACTGAATTTAGTTTCAGTTTTATAGAAATTCAATTTAAATTTATTTTGATTCTGTCAAGCGTTTAAATATTCGTATATTGACTAAAATTTAGCTCAAATAATTGAATATAGAAATTCAACAAAGTTACAAAATATTTAATATTATCTTCTGTGTGTATTTCTAATTCGCAAATTCATAACTAACTCTCATTCCATTCTGTTGTTCTTCAATTTTATTTAAAATTTAATTTTAGCTTTGTTTACTTCTTTTTCTTCTCATGTTCTGGATTCCTCTCTATTAATGAGCTCTTTTAATTTTATTCTCTCGCTCTCTCTCTCACTCGATCTCTCCGTCTCCTTCTCAAACTATATGTCTTCTTAAGACTTTTCGTCTCATATGCTGTCTTCTCTGTCCTATCCCCAGTTATGATCCTCTATATTTTCAACTCTACTTCTACTTCTACTTCTGCTCTTACTATATTCTTCTTTGATTACAAATAGCTCCATTCATATACAATATTAAATAATTGAACTCACCATCGCCGGCCAGTACATGGGCGCGCAGCAAGAGCTCCTCGCCCAGCTGCACGGCCCCATTGCTCTCCAGGTGCTGGGTATAGCCGTTGCTGCCTCGTCTCAGGAGCTCCACGTGGGTGCGAAAGGCATTCTGATTGCCGCCATGGGCATAGCTGCCAGCGCTGCGGGCCTGGCTGTGTGGCAGCGGGAATATATATAATCAGATTCAGTTCGGATTGGTTCTGCAACTGGAACTATATCCACTACTCACACATCGTTGGCCACGCCCATTTTCAGTGCATGCGTCTTGACGGCCACGCGCTCCTGCGTCTTGCAGTGCAGCGTCAGGATGGAGTCTCCGCCTGTGCGCAGTCCCCGTATAGCCGGGAAACGCAGTCGCAAACACAAATCCTGGCCACAATTTCGCACGCCACAGCGCTCGAAGTCTGCGCCGGCTATGTCCAGGAGCAGATAGCTACGCGATAGCTTCAGCTCGCAGTGCTTGTCCGCCGAAGACTCGTCGTAGTCGTTGTCCAGCACCGGTGCAGCGCCCACGAAGCTGTCCAGCTTGAGGATGGCCCGAAAGTAGCCAGCCTGCAGGCAGCGCATGTCCTTGATTCGCAGTCGCAGTTGATTCTGTTGCTGGTGCTGGACACCGCTCTCCCCTGGCGGCAGATAAACGGGCGCTGGCGTCGAGGGACGCTTCGGCGGTGCATGGTAATCGTAACCAGCGGCGGCCAGCTGCTCCTCATCCCCATCCTCGCCCAGCTCCTGCACTACGATGGGACGTGGCGTTGTCGTGGTGGTCGAGGGAATGCGCGTGGTGCTGCTCCCACTGGGCTGTGGATAATAGTAGCCAGCGAACTCATCGCTAGCGCATGGGAAGAGTAGCCAAACGAATTATGAAAGTGTCTAGGCTAGATCGTCAGCTTAAGGCTGCTTAAATTTTATTTAAGCTGAATGTGAATGCGTTTCATTATGTTAACTTCGCTACTTTGCTGCATATTTATGAAGTGAAGCAATGCAATGCTCGACTAGCTTTCTATCCGTTCGTCGGTTTATTCGTTCATCCGCCCAACAGTCGCTTCCTGCGTCCATCCGTCGATCCATACTTCCAACCGCCAGTCCATCCGTCGGTCCATCCCTCCATCCATCCGCCATATGTCCGTCTCTTTATTCGTCGGTCTATCTGTTGGTGCATCTGTCAATCCGTCGGTCCGTCCGTCTGTTTATCCATTCGTCCTTTCGTCTGTCGGTCTGTCCGTTCGTCGTAAGCAATTGTCTGTGAACGCAAGCTATTTAAGCGCTTTTGAAGTTTGGTATTTTGACTTTGTTATATATACTCGTGTATACCCATAAAGAAGAAGAAGAATACGCTATTAGAGACGTACTAAATGGACAAATGCATTTTTCGGTATGTCAGAATCTCAGTTAAGTGAATGGCTAACGCGTGGATCTACGCCCATTGCAGTGACGCCTATTAAAGTCGTAACAAATCGACTCAGTGTATATCCCTCATTTTCTCGTATTCTGTTATATTAAGAGGAAAAGTTTTTGAAATATTGAACACATGCTCGGGCTGACAAATCAAGATCAATGAGATATGGCCGATAATTCTACGCCTCTACTTTTAAGTGGAGGCGTGTTAAATCGAAAAATGCAGCAAGTAGCTTATTGACTGTGAATGAGTATTCTGCAGTTGGAACTGCCAGACAGCTGATTCTTACCTGGGCTTTGGGCTCTCATAGCTGGGACGCTCCTCGTTGCTGGGCGGCAGATAGTGCTGGCTGAGGGGTATGAAGTTGCCGTGTGCCGGGCCGAAACTCTTGACAAGGCTGCGATTGTCAATGATCTCCGGCAGAATAAACTCCGTGGTGGACGGCGCCACGGGAGCCACGGGGGCCGGGGTCACAGGACTCGCGGCAGGCGGACCGTATTGAGGCAGCGCCAGCTGGAAGGGCGCCTGTCCATGCAAATAGCTGCCAAATTCAGCGGGTGCCGCAAAGAAGTGAGCCACATCCGCGCAGGCATTGTCGAGCAGGAGCAGGAGCAGCAGCAGGAGTAGCAACCGCAGGGCAGGGCTGACAACTAGTAAACGCGTCCAATTAGTCGACATTCTTCACAATCACTGACTGATCGAGCCATGTGTGGGCGTGCTTTTATAAGCTAAGCTGGCATAATCGTGATTCGGAATGACCCAAATGTGGGCGCTATGTAGAACTCACTGTGATTGAGGGGCTCCAAAATTTACTTTCCATGGCGATGGACGCACACGATTTCGGTGTATCGATTGTGACAACTTTCCTTGATCACGATGCGACGGCGCGGCTGTTGGGCCAGGTTATGTACAGCTAATTGCTGCCGTGGTACTGCTCCCTAGGCGATAGCACTTCGACACTCGCATCGCATCGCATCGCATCGCATCGCATCGCAGCTGCAACTTCGATTCACTTGACGCAGTTGTCGCCGCCATCCACAAATCATTTGCCATTTGACATGCCGCCTGTGGTCGGCTAATGGCAACACGCATTCACAGCATTTTGGCCAGATTGCTGAAAGTCCGTTTGAAATGGCCAAGACAAAAAGACGCGACCGCCAATCAAACTTAACGAGCCCCCAACGCCGACGTCGCCGTTGTTAATGCGCCCAAAAATGGTGGCGCAAAGTAAAAACTCAACAACAATAATCGGATAATGGCAAAGCAAAGGCTGAGCTGACACCACCTGAGATACCCACTGCAGGCTTTTCAACTTGGTGGATTATATCGATGGCCTAGTCTGTGATTCTAGTGTGGGCCGAAGCAATCACAAATCTTTAAAGAAATTTGGTTTCTGGCAAAGCTCATAAGTAAGATATCAATATTGAGGCTAGTTTGCTGAATTACAGGGTATTCAAGCATGAGCTGTCGTTATAAGAAAATATTTCAATTGAAGTTTCAGTTGAGAAGCTTGCAAATACCTACATATACATATATGTATATGTGTTAAGCATAAGTATTTTTTTTTGCAAGTGAAATAGTTTTAACTAGGTCTTCAGGAGAATGTAAAGTTTAGCCCAAAGCACATTCAAATTTTTTTTATATATATTCAGCTTAAGCGTCTGGTAGGTTTTAGATCTTTTCATTATATTTGGATTTGTGTTTGTGTGTTTGTAGTTTATTCTTATTCTTATTTTCTGGGTTAAGTAAACAACGATAAACTACAATTAGCTGAGAATTCTATGTTTAAAGTTTTTAACAAAATTGAATGTGTGTTCCCTATATAATGTTCTCCTGCTAAAGCTAGCTCACACTACATATTTGTACATTAATGCTCGTGACATATGTTTAAATAATAAACGATTTCATTATAAATTAAATGCCAAGAACAATTTTAACTACTTAATAAATTGTTTAGCTGTTAAAATGTTTCATATAGCTTTAATTTAGCCAAGTCAACTTTATTTTTTGCATCACAATTTTTACTAAAAGTGAGCAAACAACATCCTCTTTCTCTCTCTCTCTCTTTCTCTTTCATATAGTCATAAGTAATATAGTCGTAGTCTATACACATTTTCAGAGCGTTGGGCTTATCACGATCAGCCCAAGCACTGTGAGAATAAAGACATATTTAAGGAACAGAATCAGTATGAATGATCACAAGCTTCATTACAAATACATATAAGCTTTCCATTGTTCCTCACAGTAGCTAAAACTCATTCCAATGCTAAACTCTCTTTTTTAAATCTTATTACACTCATACATTTCTATAGGCAAATCGACTTATAACTTCTATACTCTTCCTATGTCTGTCTGCTCGAAATTTAATTTGAAGCGCACAGTAGCCTTGCAATCATTATTGGGTAAATTAAAACTATTCCACAACATATAATAATAATAAGCTTATTAAATTAGATAAAAAAAATCCTTTAATTGGCCTTCATACTTAATTTCCCTTTATTTATTTTTGCCTTTAATAAATTAACTGTTATTACTGTTCATATTATTATTTTAAATATTAATACAGGCCTAAAAAAAAGTAAAGCTAATTAAGTTAATCAGAAGTTCAAATATTTAAGCTGCCCAATAATGAATTTTCCTATCCGTTTCAATCATAATTCATAGAATCATTTTGATTTAGCCTAATCAATTAGCTCTTTGAATTGCGCGCCTAATGTGAGATTTTCTGGCTGGCGGCTCAAGTCATTAAATAATGTCATTTATAAATTTAATGCAATTTCAACATGACATTTATGATTTGAGGCAATTATTTTTGATTATAATTGTTTGTCTGTGGGGCTTATGTGCTGCCTCAAATGTTGTTGTTATTGTTGTTGCACTGACTGTTGTTGTTGTTGTTGTTGTAGCAGGTTTGACGGCCAGACAAATAAAAAAAAAAAACATTTCCATCCAACTACAGCCAGACAGAGCACTACAGCTTGAGCTAGAGCTACAGACAGATACAAGATAAAAGTCTCTCATGGGCAACGGCACGGCACCCAAAAGATTGACAACAACGCACAAAAATTTGCCACATCAGCCAAATCGAATCGAATGGCAATTAATTGATTTAACATGAGCAGCGCACAGAGTTTGCGACATCAAAATAATTAATGAAGCCCAAAATAAGCGCGTATCGGGTATCCCATATCGTATATCGGCTATCGGCTATCGATGACTGCAATTAGCGCCTGGGCAATCAGTTTTGATTTATGTATGTCATTTCATCTCAAATCTGTGGCAAATCTCTTGCAGGATCTCAGACGCACATCATCATGCCAGGCACCTCGTTCCCAACGAACAACGACAACTTCAGCAACGGCTTCCCCATGGTCACGACCCAAGCCGAGCGACTGCTGCAGGCGCAGAATCGCCGCAAGTTCAGCTTCCCCGCCACACTCCACTCGGCCGCCCTGCTCGAGGTGGGCCAGCGGGAGTCCACGCGCCGCCGGCTCAGCAACGTCAGCGATGTGGTTACCCGCAAGCTCTCCTACACCATCGGCTGGAAGGCCGCTCAAATACCTGCCCAAGACATTATCACACAGGTATGCGTGGCATATGATAATCATTAACAGATTTTTGAAGAGGAGGAGGTTAATAGTAGAAGTCAAGTCCAGCCTAGAGGTTAAGTTGAGCAGCAGGAATATCCGTTATGGAAAATTCATCGTTGATTTGAATCACAATAATATTAATTACAACTCAATATTGGAGTATAAAATGTTCACATAAGGGGCTGTCTATTTGGTTTATATGCTAATTTTATAGTTGTTCCCAAAATAGTCAGACGCAAAATTTTAAACAAAAAACTCTAAATATTATTGCTATGCTTAATTTATTTAGTTCTTGAGCCCTGAATAAACTTAGCTGAATTTCGTGGAATATCAATATTTTAAACTATTTGTTTTTAAGTTATTAGCATTTATGTTATTAAAAACAATATTCCAAAAACTATAATTTTCATTTTTTTAAATGAATAGTTATTTTTAGTTCTTCTGGTCAAAGTATAGAGCCTTGAGTTTTTATTTAAATCCAAATTTATGAATATAACTTGATAGGTTTTAAAAAATAAATAAAGCCGAAGTTAATGAATAGGAAAAGTATTTGAACATTCTTTATTAAAATTTTGTATCCAATAATAATATTAATTTGCCGAATCCATATTCATAGTCAGAGCACTTTCAGTTACCCATCCCAGCATAATTTAAGCATTTTAAAAATATATTTGTTTTCATCTTTTTATCGATTATTTACTTTGAGCTTTATTTTTAACTCCTTAAAATGTTGTCTGGCATCGACTGAAGAATTTTTTTTGCTTATCGCAGCTAATCAATATATTAAAGCTTTGAATTTTCATCATCCAGGGACGCTGTTTATGTGGACACTACATCAAGCGGCGGCTGCGTCGCTCGGGACTGTTCAACAAGAAACTGGGGCTGCAGCGCATTCGCAGCATATTGGGCAACAGCAACACAACTATGGGCATCGTGAGAGACGTTTTCCCAGCGGTGCAAGTGGTGAGTGCCCCAGGAGAATCGACCGCTTAAGGTCTATTTGCTATGTGGTTTGATATGGCTATGGAGTGTTATATTAATATAGTCATTTATATCTGCACTGATCCCTAGTTGGGCGATGAGCTGGAGCGCATGCATCCGCGCATCTATAATGGCGTCGCCCGACAGATTTGCCGCAATCCCGGCGGCGAGTTCCATACCCCGGATGCTGTGAGTCTACTCCTGGGTGCCGTGGGCCGGGAGCTGTTTCGGGTCGAGATCACATGGAGCAAGGTTATCTCATTGTTTGCTATAGCCGGCGGTCTGTCGGTGGATTGTGTGCGCCAGGGCCATCCCGAGTATTTGCCAAAGCTTATGGAGAGCGTTTCCGAAGTTATCGAGGATGAGCTGGTGCCTTGGATAAACGAAAACGGCGGTTGGGTAAAATGAAATGCTTGCGCTTTATATATAGAATTCGAGCTAACGGTTTCATCTTGTATCGCTTTAGAGTGGCATCAATACACACGTTTTACCAACATCCAACAGCTTAAATCCCTTGGAATGGACCACGCTGGTAATTGGAGTTGTATTCGGATTGATTTTATTATTTATGTTTTTGCGCTTTATTGTCAACACACTGATACCTAAAATATATCAACGATTTACGAGCTAATACAATAAACTCAAATGCTAAAATTTATTTTGAATATTTAAAGTTGTCTACATTAACCAGTGTGACCTTCGCACAGTTCGCAAACAAATACCGCGTTTAGTATTTTTCGATGTTTTTATATTGTATATGTTGTCAAATTTGTTTATGTTTCTTACAAAGTTAATAGCCAAACTAAATTTAAATCCAGCTTGTATTATTTATTGGTTGAGCACGAATTACATTTTTAATCAATTTAAAGACTTACATTCACTTTGCTCTTCGCTTGAGCTTCACAGTAATCATCGATAGTTTTGTAAAGTACGTGAAGTATCGCCAACAGATTATCGACGGGGTTTTATAAAATATCGCAAGATGTAAAATTTTTTTGAATATAGATAGTTTCAGTTAAAAAAGAGAATCTGTCGCACAGAGTTAAGGCATATATAATGTTCATCAACAGCAAATACACAAACCACATAAATTTGGCGCCCGGCCACTTTCATGTAAATATGCAAAGACTACAGACGCATTGTACATTGGCTGCTGTGGCTGTCTCGCTCTGGAGAGCTTTTCGTTGCGTGCTTTTTTGGAGCTCGGCCCCAAAGCGGGCAGCGCAGCCAAACGAATGGCAGCAGCAGCAAACAGCAGCTGAGTTAACGGCGCACACTCTCACGCGTTAGAACAGCGGGGCCGCTAATATTGTGACCGAGACTGAGCGGCAATCCCCCGACGTTTGCACAATACACTTCTTATTGTGTGTGTGTGTGTGTCGCGTGTGTGTTTTTTTTCGTAGATTTCTCGGTTAAAAGTTCAAAGCAAAGTGAAGCAAAGCGACAGTAAAAACACACGCGCCACAGAAAAATAAAAAAAGGTAAAATAAAGACAGCACCAACAACAGCGGAGACGGCAGCAAGAACAACAACAATAGCAACAGAAGTAACAGCAGCAGTAGCAGTAGCAACAGCAAAAAGAAAGCAACAGAAGCAGCTTGAAAATCAATCGAATAACACCAGCAGTAGCAGCAACAACAACAAGTTTTTAGTTGTTTTCTTTTGTGTGCGCCATTCGTGTGCTTGTGTGTGTGTGTGTGTGTTTGCCTGCTCTACGCTTTGGGCGCAACATTTATTCTCGGCTTTGTATTTTGTTTTGCACATTTCATCAAGCCAAACCACCTCCAAAAAAGCGCAAAACTAGCTGCGCTCATTGCAAGGCGACAATCAGCCCCAGTAAATTGTCATAATAAAAGCTCGAGCTTGCATGCAAGCTATAGCGTACAGCAACAAAAACAACAGCAATAGAAAGGGCAACAGCAGTAGCATTAGCAAGGCGTGAGAGTGAGAGGGAGAGCAAAGCTTGGTCCATTGTCCAGCTGCAGCGAAGCATTGCCTCCGCCTCGGCAGCGCGTAAATGACGATGGCCATGGCACCCACCACAGCAGCGAGCGCCACCACCACCACAACCGCAACCGCCAGCACCAGCAACAAAGCGCCCACACCCAAGCTGAGCAAGTTCAAGTCCTCCTCGCTGGATAACGAGATCTATACGGCAAATAGACGCAGCACCATCGCCACCGCAGCCAGCGACTGGAAAGCTTTGCGTGCACCGCTTAATGGCAGATCTCCGCATGTGGGCAGCAGCCCGGCAGCGGGCCAAGGGGGTCAGGCGGGCGGCACGTTAGGCCACATGACGCGCGCCGCCTCCACCTCGTCGCTGGCCAGCAGCACACGCACCATGACGAACTACCAGGAGTACAAAATGGAAATTATTAATCAGGTAAGCCAGCGATAAAAAGTGATAAGCGAATTGAGTGAAACAACAAAATACCCTGCAAGAGAAAAATAGGAAAATCAAGCAGAGCAGAAAGAATGCCGAACGCAAAGTTTCGAATCTCAGATTAGATGTTTGCGTTTGCCCTCCCTGGACTCTGACAGAAGTAGGCACGACCTTGACTAAAGCGAAAATAAACAGTTAGTCAATGGTTCGTTTTTTTTCTGTTTTCTTTCGTTCATTATGAAATGCTTATGACGTGAGGCGTTATGACATAGAACCTAAGTAAAATCGGCGAATTTTCAAAGATGTGTGGTTAAGTCAGGTTTTTCTAGAATTGTTTCGGATCCCAGAACTATCTGTAGTTTTAAAATGAGAAATTGGGATCCTATATAATACATATTCGGTATTATATATGTATGTATGTAGTTTCTAGAGCAGTTGTAATGCAAATAGTTTAGTATAGTTTCTATATTCTAGATTGCATCTTCTAAATTCCACATTCATTTCCTGCATATTTTATTATTCTCTTCAGCCTGTCGCATTTCGATCGACAAGTCTTAGATAGCTCTCTGTTTAGGCATACAGGCAACAACAGGGTATGCGAAAAGCTGTACAAACAAATTGAATATTAATATATTTTGGTATAAATTTAGGTAAATAACAACAAACAGTTGGCGGTCCCATTCCCGTTGTTGTTTAGAATGAAATTAAATTTCGCAAAAAATGCCTAATTAGTGGGCGTGGCTATGGCTATTATATAAGCCCTCTAGACATTTAATTGATAGGGTACGTTCGCAACGTAAGGCAGCTACATACATATATGTATATATGTAAGTACATTGCATAGCAGTTTATTTATATATATTGTGCTTTTTTTTTCTCCTTAAACAATTTGTTTATCTGAGCTGATAACAAAATAAAAAATTGAATATGGCCGGCATTGCAACGTGAAGTGTTTTTTATTTTTTATTGTTTATTTTGTTGTTTTGTTTGCCATTTAATAATTTAGATATATTTACCCCATGGGGAGAGTTGCGAATTATTTTTTTTCCCATTTGTTGAGCATTCGTTGATAAAAAATGTTGAGCTTCCGAGTTGAAAATGCGCGTGCTGCAGCTCGGCTCGTTAGCTTTGAGATAAAACAGAAGCAAAAGTCAATAGACATAAATTATTAGTAATACTCTCATATGTAGGTAAAACAAATGAGGCTTTGTCACTAAAACAAGTCGAAAAAAAATATGTGTATAAGTTTATACAAACTATTAAAAGGCTTCCAATGAAAATATAAACATGAAATATAATTTTTCTGTTCCTCTTAAACTATATAAAACGCACAAAAATTACCATCAAGAAAAATACGTTTGAGAAAACCCCCAAGCCCCAAGGGCAATGTAAACAAATAGTTCGCTCTAACAAAAAACGATATCCAACCAGCTGCAAGCACTATACAAATTTATTGAAAAGTAAAAAGGAGAGAAGACAAAAAAGTTTTGCTAAAAGTACTAAAAATAGACATCGTAAGACTCGCCGCCAATTGAGTTTGGGGTGATGGATTCATGAAGCAGGCAATCGAAAGAAAAACATGGAAACATTTAGCTCTTCAGGTGGTAATAATTATGTCGGCGTTTAGAGAGTGCGTGGCATAAACAAATTGGATAGATTTATGGCACGAAGAGCATTTGGCGTAAGCAGGCTGATAAACCCCATGTGGGAAGAGTTGGGCAATAGCCCAAGAGCGAGCGAGTGCCAACAGTATTCAATAGACTTGTCAACATTCAACATTTCAATACCCCAACCGAGCCAAGGTCGTGCCGACTCTTTTTCGGCAATGTCATATGTCAAGTTGGCGCCAATTTGTGGCTGCTGGCATGACAAATGATAATTGTGCGAAATAAATATAATTTAACGAGTGTCGATAACAATTGCTAGCGGCCTGACATTGTCAATTAAACAGACATCTATCAGAGAGACACACACAGACATGGACATAGACATAGTAGACAACACTGTAGACACGTGTTTTCGTAGATATTTCTGTGTCTGCCTCAGACTCTATGTAGAAGGCGTGCTCTCTAAGCGTTGGCTCTGTCTTCAAGTGAGGCAGTCAATTCAGTTGTTTACGCTATTTAAATTAAAAAGTAGCTCAACATATTCATTATAATTATAATATGCTACGAGGTTTATTAGTGTGTTAAAATCTTAATGTGTATAGGTTCATTTATGCAGCAAACTTCTCTCAACTATTGTTGGGTGTTTATGTAAGAGCGATAACCTCTGATTGCAAACATCAGCAATGAACTCTAAGCCTATATTGTGAATTGCATTGGTTGGGTTTGGGAATGGTAACAGAGTGAACGGATATCCGCTTTCTATTGAAAATATTTATATGTATATGTAATACGAAATTAGAGCAACAAATGATTAAGAAATCAGTAAAGTCGACCTAATTAGGATAGAGTAAGGTAATGAACTAAAATTATAGCAAGACTTTCGTTATGTATTTACTTATATGTATTGTACTAAACCATTTATTTTGCTGCCAGTAGTAATTGAAACGGAATATTCGTTTCTCGTATTAAGTGACAGACGGCGCACTTTAAAGTATCTACACATCATTCTACAGTTCATTAGTCGCTCACCATATTTCCTATAGTGTTTACTGATAAGATCCGCTATAGTCTGCCCCGACAGAGCCTCAGTACAACACTCAGCTGGTTGGGTCTGTTTAGGATTTTATTACCTAATGGTTAACACACATCTCTATAAACATTTCCACTTTCTTTCTTTCTGCACAGCGCACACTGCTAGCATCGGCCACTAAATAAAGTCGTATTTCATTTAGCTCTAGTGCCAAATACCCTGTTCTGCTCAGATGCGAGGCTACATTGTATAAAATATTAGTAGGGTGCGTGCGCCTCTAGCAACTGAAGAGATCTATCGCGAGATATAATCGGTCATATGTATATTGGAGAAGAGTGTGAAAATCTCAATAGGATTATTTAGAAGAGATCTTAAATAATATAGTCATAAAAGAGCAATCAAGTTCAATAAAGAAACCCCATTATATTCCTATTGCCGATTGTTTTGGGGTATATATAAAAAATATATATACATTTTAAATTTGTTTTCATTATTATTATTAGTTTCATTATTATAAATGCAGAAAGAGTATGTATAGAGTATGTTATCCGACTCTATTATAATAATTAATGATAGCTAAGCGCAGACTAATTAATCTAAAACTAAAATATAAACAATATACCACATTCATAGAGAGAGATAGAGTGATAGAGGAGAGTGGGAGGGAGAATCGAGGTAAACGAACGCGAATGCTTGAATGCCAAAGCAAAGAAAAATAATCAATTCAAGTGTGTATCCAAATTCTAGACCCAAGATATACCAACTAACTAAACTTAATACACAATATCTCATAGCTGAGCATTGTTGATTGTAAAATCTTTATTTTTTGTTGTGTTTATATTATTTTTGCTAGCGCTGCATTAAATGTGCTGCGCTGGCTTTCAAATTTTGAACTATCTTGAGGTGTGTTAGGTGTGTGAATGAAATTTAGCAGGTGTCACTTCAGTTCAGTGATTCGGCCAAAAACTCAAAGTTCGCAGACAGGCCAAAATTCTTTGTGCAAGTGTTTTGGCCAAAAGCTCAACCGAAATGAAATTGCTTGAAAAGTGCCACAAAAGCAATTTCCCAATGCCAAGTCGATGCCGACAAACCCAAACAAAGCGGCACGAAAACGAAATAGACGAAACGAAAATAGACGAAATCGAAATGTATTTTCGAATTGTTTCCAGATATCATAAATTATGCGATTCCGGATAAGCGGAAATTTTGACGGATACACCTGCATAGATCGCAGCCCTTGTGGCACTCTGATGCCTCCATGTGCGAGAGATCAAAGCTCGCCCAGGCCATCACAACTAAATTGATTTGATCGAATTGGTTATTTATTAATTGAACTTCGTTATGTTGTTTGTCTATTTGCCAGGGCAAGTGCCTGTGCGGGCAGTACATCAGAGCGAGACTGCGGCGTGCCGGGGTACTCAATCGGAAGGTGATACAAAGACTACGCAACATACTGGAGCCATCGTCACATGTAGTCTACGAGGTGTTTCCAGCGCTCAACAGCGTAAGTATATAAATCTAACTAAACATATATATATTTGATTTATATTTAAATGATTTTTGTTTAATTTATTATGCAGATGGGCGAGGAACTGGAGCGCATGCATCCGCGCGTTTACACTAATATCTCCAGGCAGCTATCGCGTGCGCCGTTCGGCGAGCTGGAGGACAGCGATATGGCGCCCATGCTGCTCAATCTGGTGGCCAAGGATCTCTTTCGCTCGAGCATTACGTGGGGCAAAATCATCTCGATATTTTCGGTCTGTGGCGGCTTTGCCATCGACTGTGTGCGCCAGGGCCACTATGATTACTTGCAGACCCTGGTCGACGGCTTGGCAGAGATTATTGAGGATGACCTGGTCTATTGGCTGATCGACAATGGCGGCTGGCTGGGTCTGCAGCAGCATATAAGGCCGCGTGTTGGGGAATTTACGTTTCTTGGCTGGTTGACGTTGTTCGTGACCGTTTCGGCTGGCGCCTATGTCGTTTCGAATGTCTGCAAACGTATTGGCTGTCAGCTGTATTCGTTGTTATTTTAGTTTCGGGCCATTTTTTAGTTTTAATTGTAGTCAGTCAGTGAGATAAACTTGTAATCATTCCTGCTTAAAGTCGTTTAATAGTTTGTAAAGAGATCTGTTTAAAGTTTGATATTGATATTGATATTGATACTTGTTATATTGTTGTTGTAAATATGCCTAACTTAGTGCCAATCACATAGAGCAAATACAATAAATTACAAAAGTAAAAACTAATTAATTTCAATTTGAATACGAAAACGTTACGGGCACTTAACAGAGCGTTTACAGAAAGTTGCTACCTGCAGTTAACAGAGAAACTATCGACAGCGAAATCGCTATTAGTATCATTGTCAAATATCGTGCTCGAGTCTTATCGATAGTTGGGACACCTTTATGACAAGAATAAAGTGGACGGACTCGCACATATGTAGCCGACCGACAACCAGAAATTTTTATTGTAGCATTCAAGGCGAAACAATGCGATGTCAGGTGCGTAATAATTGAATACATTAATCTCAGCCACTGCTCACAGTGCCAACTAACAGGACCCAGTGGGAAAAATTACGGAATAGCTTCGGACTTGCACGTGGACGAAAATAAAGAAAGCAATATTGACCACTTCGTAATTGATACGGCTGTGGATGAAATATATTTTTGTGAGGACTGCAATAATGACTTCGATAGCATCGAGTCGTACAACCAGGCGCACAGTGGCCCCGATGGCTGTGGGGCCACGGTCGAGGCCAGATCCAAAGTCATGGTTCATGCAGTTGAGATCAAAGAGGAGTTCGAAGACACCATGGTAGATATTGATTCCATGGTCGTTGAGGATGATCTGGTTGAGGAGCTCGATGAGGCGAGCGAACCGCAGTTGTGGGAGGTGCTGGAGGATGACGGTCAAGTGAATGTCAAAGTCGTCAATGAAGCTGAAATTGCATCCGAAGTTGAGCCAGAGGAGGAGGAGGAGGAGGAGGAGGTGGAAGCTGAGGAAGTGGCTAATAAATCGGAACGTTACTTTTGCTTCGACTGTCACAGCATATTTGAGACTCGGCAGAGTGCAGAGGACCATAGTTGTCCCCAAGGTGAAGCAAATGGCGAAGCACGCGGCAAAAGCAGCAACGCCAAGCTAGCCAAGACACAGACGCCAATGCGCCGAAAGGTCGCAGCTGCCGCGGCTTCCAGCAGCAGCAGCAACAACAGCAGCGTTACAGTGTGCGACATTTGCAAGACGCAATTCAGCTCGGCCAAGTGTCTCAAGTTCCATATGCGCATTCACAACAAGCGCGCGCCCAAGTCCATACAGGACGCTCTGCCCGTGGGTGCTCATCAGCAGTACAATGAACTGGATCAATTCTACTGTGAGATATGCAACAAGAGGTGGGCATTTATTGAAATTCTCTAACTCAATTGCTTTTTAAATAATGCCAACTCCTTTGCAGCTTCGAGCAGAACCTGTTGACGGTGCACAAGCAAATGCACCAGAGCCAGGAGCAGTTCTTGTGCGGCACTTGCAATCGAAAATTCGAAAATGCTACCAACTATGAGATGCATTTGAAGATTCACGAACGTGCGCTGAACAGCAATAGCAATAGCAATGCCAATAAAAAGCCTGCCTCTGCGAAGAAGGATAAACCGGGATTTGCCTGCCAATATTGTGAGCGTGTCTTCTCCCGGCCGTACGAGAAGGTGAAGCACGAGCGCGTTCATACCGGCGAGAAGCCCTACAGCTGCGAGGTGTGCGGCAAGACCTTTCGCGTCTCCTACTCGCTGACGCTGCACCTGCGCACGCACACTAACATACGGCCCTATGTGTGCACCACTTGCAATAAGCGGTATTGGTTCCTTATCAGCCTCATTGATCAATCAATCTCATTACATTCGTTTTCCCATTGCAGATTTAAATCGTATCAGGTCTATTCGCATCATTTGCGCATTCACAGCTCGGACCGCCTATACGCCTGTGATAGCTGCCCGAAGGCCTTTCGCACCTCGGTGCAGCTCTATGCCCATAAGAATACGCACACGAAGCCGTATCAGTGCGCCGTCTGCAATCGGCCCTTTGCCTCGCTGTATGCCGTCAAGGCGCACATGTCAACCCACAGGACCAACGACGCCAAAGGCGTCAGCAGTGCCGCCATCAAGAGCCAGCAGCTGGCGAACAAATATTGGTGCGTTACTTGCGGAGCGGAGTATGCACGTCCCTTTGCCCTGCGTCTTCACATGAAGGCCGCCCATGGGCATCCGGATGATGCGGACACACGATTGGCCAAAGTGCCTGCTCCCGAAGATGACGAAGACGATGAGGACAACGATGAGGAGATTGTTGTACCGGACACCGAGACGGCCGTCCTCATCGCAGCAGCCAAGGCCGATTCAGCCTATCTGGATGCAGCCGCCAATGATGTGGACGTAATGGGCGCTGTTCCCAAGTACGAGGAGTGCATTGAGGTATGCACGGATGCGGTGCGTACTTATTAGAGATCTGCATGAATGGCAAAAGATGAAAGCTTTCGAATGAGCAGTGCATTGAGTGATTGAATAAGTGAGCTCGGAACGAATCGAATGAGTGGGAATGCGTCTAACCGAGATGCAAAGTGCTTTTAGCTTTGCCTTTTGCATTTTATGATCTGAGTATCCTTACTCATTTAAAAAAAAACCGCACATATTCATGCTAGCTCGATTCATTGTGTGCCGCTCACTCACTCAACTCAGTGAATCTACGCAGATCTCTAGTAGACATCCAAAATTTATATATTCTGTATACTTATAAACATTTCTCATTGCAGTTCGATGTGGAGACATTTCACAGCGAGGAGATTATCACCGACTGGCTAAAGTGAATGAAAATAATGATTATAAATAATATATATAAAGTAATAAAGAAAAAGCCTTGCAAAATACGGAAACAACTTTTATTGGAAAATTAACTAAAAAATATTTATTGCTGGCGTACATTGAGACCAGTCCATTGGGTTCTTTGTATGTATATGTATTAATAATGATAATAATTATAATAATAATAAATGTATAAGTTAGGAAAATCGAAATGAATTAACTACATCTACTTTCAAAATATAATAGTAATATGACTTCAACACATAATAAATGTATTTATTTATTTATTTAGCTGTTTGTGTAACTATTCGTGTTGATCCTCTGAGTGCGTCTGTTCGTCATCGCCATCATTCTCGTCGCATATCTCTTTGAGCACCTCCACCAGAGTTTTAGCCTCGTCCAGCTCTTGCCGCATCGTTTTCATCTCCTCTTCGAGTCCCTCGATGCGTTCGTGCAAATGGCGATTCTCGTTGAGTGTCTCCTCGAGGGCAACGCGTCGCTGCTCCGATAGCAGTTTGTAGTAGTTCTCACCCGGTTCGCTTTCGCTGGTCAGATCAGCCGCTGTGATTGGCTTATCTGCATCGCTGATGGATGCACAGTCTTCGGTCTGTGTATCGGCATCCTGTGTGGTTATTGTTGTTGTTGTGGCCGCTGTATCGACACATTTGCGTTTGCCATATTTGGGCGTTGTATTGACGCCGGCCTTTAAACGACTGAGATGATCCACGATGGAGACGCGTCCCGTTAGATTCTCCTTGTCGTTGGCGTTGGCGCTAGCCTGAATTGGCTTTAGTGTCTTGCGTTGTTGCTTTAGATGCTCCTGCTGCTCGGCCTCGCTTTCTACTTGAATGTAAACTCGTGCAGCGCTTGCAGACATTTTCAAATTGTTTGGTTTCGCTTAATTTAAATCTAAATGCGCGTTTTTTGTCAACACATTAAGGTATGCGTTTTAGCTTGCGACTTTCAGTTCTTCGTTGTGATGGCCGCCAAAAAGATGCCGCGTGCTGCTATTCAACACTGCTGTTCATGTGTTTTGCAGTACTGTTTGAGTTGCCGCTACAGTTTCTTATAAGGGTATTTAAATACTATCGTTAAATACTATTGTTTTTCCCGAAAAGTGGCAACGCTGTCCATCAGCAGCTGATAGTAGACGCGCATGCAAACGTTTTGCGGCTTTTGTTGTATTATTTGCAAATAAAAGCAAAATGAGCGAAAAATCAACACAGCCGTTGCAAGTCGAGCTGAATTTTGTAAGTATATGCTGATGGTTGCTGCCCACCTAGCTAATTGCACATTTCTAGGAAGAGGAGGATGTGCCGTACGAAGAAGAGATTCTACGCAATGCGTACTCCGTGAAGCACTGGCTCCGCTACATCGATCACAAGGCAAAGGCGCCCAACAATGGCGTTAATTTAGTGTACGAGCGCGCACTGAAGGAGTTGCCGGGCAGCTACAAGATCTGGTACAACTATCTGCGTACGCGCAGGAAGCAGGTGCGTGGCCGCATTCCCACAGATCCCATGTACGAGCAGGTGAACAACACGTTTGAGCGTGCTCTGGTCTTCATGCACAAGATGCCGCGCATTTGGATGGACTATGGCGTGTTCATGAGCTCGCAGTGTAAAATTACACGCACTCGCCACGTTTTCGATCGTGCGCTGCGTGCCTTGCCCATTACGCAGCATGGACGCATTTGGCCGCTGTATCTGAAGTTTGTGCAGCGTTACGAGATACCCGAGACGGCGCTGCGTGTCTACAGGAGATATTTAAAATTGTTTCCCGAGGATGCCGAGGAGTATGTGGCCTACTTACAGGTGAGTTAAGAGAGTATTTAATAGAAAATACTGAATTTTACAAATTTGATTCTATTGCTGTAGGAGGCACAACGTCTGGACGAAGCGGCACAGCAACTGGCGCACATTGTGGACAACGAGCATTTTGTGTCGAAGCACGGCAAGTCAAATCACCAGCTATGGAACGAGCTCTGCGACTTGATCTCGAAGCATCCGCACAAGGTGCATTCACTTAATGTTGATGCAATTATTCGTGGTGGCCTGCGTCGCTACACGGATCAGTTGGGGCACCTCTGGAACTCTCTGGCTGACTATTATGTACGTTCAGGCCTGTTTGATCGTGCTCGTGATATCTACGAGGAGGCCATTCAGACGGTGACCACAGTTCGGGACTTCACTCAAGTCTTCGACGAGTATGCGCAGTTTGAGGAGTTGTCGTTGAACAAGCGCATGGAGCAGGTTGCAAACGATGAAGACGCCAACGAGGAGGACGACATTGACGTCGAGTTGCGTCTCTCGCGCTTCGAGTATTTGATGGAACGTCGTCTGCTGCTGCTAAACAGCGTGCTGCTTCGCCAGAATCCTCACAACGTGCATGAGTGGCACAAGCGGGTCAAACTGTATGAGGACAAGCCTGAGGAGATTATCAACACCTATACGGAGGCCGTGCAGACGGTGCAGCCGAAGCAGGCAGTGGGTCAGCTGCACACGCTGTGGGTGGAGTTCGCCAAGTTCTACGAGGAAAATGGGCAGGTGGACGATGCGCGCGTGGTATTTGAGCGCGGCACGCAAGTGGAGTACGTTAAGGTGGAGCACTTGGCGGCAGTGTGGTGCGAGTGGGCCGAAATGGAGCTGCGCCAGCAGCAATTCGAGGCTGCGCTCAAGCTAATGCAACGCGCCACGGCGATGCCAAAGCGAAAGGTTGCCTACCACGACGAGACGGAGACGGTGCAAATGCGTCTATATAAATCCCTGAAAGTGTGGTCCATGTACGCCGATCTGGAGGAATCTTTCGGCACTTTCAAAACCTGCAAGGCTGTGTACGAGCGCATCATTGACCTGAAGATTTGCACGCCACAAATAATCATTAATTACGGCCTGTTCCTGGAGGAGCACAACTACTATGAGGAAGCCTATCGTGCATACGAGAAGGGCATTGCGCTGTTCAAATGGCCGAATGTCTACGACATATGGAATTCGTATCTGACAAAGTTCCTGAAGCGCTATGGTGGCACCAAGCTGGAGCGAGCTCGCGATCTTTTCGAGCAATGCCTGGACAATTGTCCGCCGGAGCATGCCAAGTATTTCTACTTGCTCTATGCCAAGCTGGAGGAGGAGCACGGTCTGGCGCGACATGCCATGGCCGTGTACGACCGTGCGACTAGCGCCGTCAAAGAGGACGAGATGTTCGACATGTACAACATATTTATCAAGAAGGCAGCCGAAATTTACGGACTGCCACGCACACGTGAGATCTATGAGAAGGCCATTGAGGCGCTGCCGGAGCAGAACATGCGGCACATGTGCGTCAAGTTCGCCGAGCTGGAGACAAAGCTGGGCGAGGTGGATCGCGCCAGAGCCATCTATTCGCATTGCTCACAGGCAAGTCATATGAGAATTATCATCAATATATTAAACAAATCTAAATATAATAAATACATCGTCTTTAGGTCTGCGATCCTCGCATTACCGCCGATTTCTGGCAGACATGGAAAGAGTTCGAGGTGCGTCATGGCAACGAGGACACAATGCGTGAGATGTTGCGCATCAAGCGCTCGGTTCAGGCCACCTACAACACGCAGGTCAACATGATGGCGGCTCAATTCCTCAATACGAATAGCGGCGCTGCAGCCGATGCGGGCGCTGGCTCTGGCTCGGATGCCATGCGCATGCTGGAGGAGAAGGCGCGACAAGCGGCAGCCGAGGCCAAGCAGAAGCCCAGCCAAACGGCTTCCTCCAATATTATGTTCGTGCGTGGCGAAACGCAAGGCGGTTCCAAGACCAAGGACAATACGGTCGTTAATCCGGATGAGATCGATATCGGCGACAGCGACGACGAAGACGACGATGAAGATGAGGCAGAAGACGGTGCAGAGCAGGCGCCAGAGGGCGACTCAGCTGCAGCTACGAAAACTGATGCAGAGGGTCTCATCATGAAGAAGTTGCGCTTCGAACAAAAGGCAATACCCGCCAAGGTCTTCGGTGGCCTGAAACCCAGCACTCAGCAGGACTCCGATGAGGAATAAGAATATAGAAGAATATTGCTGTAGAAATGTGTTCTCAATTATGTAATCTATGTGTTGACAGCTCAATTAAACAATCCAATCCAAGTAAATATTTATTTTTGTTAGTTCTCTGGAACACTTCTTTTGCTGAAGTATATTAATGTGTTTATATAATCCTATATTCTATATAATTATAAAGAAAAATTGGATTAGCCTCCAACAAGTGTTAAAATCATAAAAATTCGGAGTCTATAAAAACAGTTGGTGGAAAAAAATACTTCAATATATTTAATACTTTTATTATAATCTGAACTCATTAAAAATGGGGAAATCAGGGTATAATGCTTTTGTTATATAAGGAATATAAAATCCATGAATATCCGCATTTAGGTGTTATTGATTAAATACCTTATCAAAATACATCCTTAGAGTTCGAGTCCTCAAATTTTGCATATAGAATCATGTTTATTTTATACAATATCTATGTTTTATATTTTGTCTATAATAATATACAGTTATATCTCCCATAGAAATATTTAGCTGACATATTACTCCTACTCCTATGTTTAATTGCTTAAATTGAGGAGGCTAAGTTACACAAGTCAACTGGTATTGTATAGTATTCCGTTGGGCTTCACACAAGTGTCATATTCGCATTCGTATCAGTAGAATTTTCGGAAGAGATTATTAGTAAAACAAAACACTTCTAATACAGTTCTTAGACAACGTAAACTTGTAAAGACTAAACAGTATGATGCTGGCAAATCGTGTGGCCATTGCGTTCCATAGAAACGTGCATTTCTACAAGCGGATTCGCGTGACCACGGCCTGGAAGGATGCCGGCGGCTATGAGGACACGCGAATTCCGCGCCCGATCGGCTGCATGTCGAGCGTTGGTCAGTTTCGCCATTTCGCGATTAAGTGCGACGAGCCCTGCGTTGTGAAGGGCGTGGTGATAGGCGTGTACAGCAAGGAGGGCGAGCGGGAGCCGAAGTTGACGTCCAGCGGGGAGAAGTTCGACGATCGGGCACAGGGTAAGATCTCGGATTTGGTGCGCGAGACCCAGATGAAGGGTGATCTGGGCAAGGGGATGGTCTTCATGAATGTGGATCCAGAGTTTAGTGCCGTTGCCGTGGTGGGGCTGGGCCAGGAGGGTGCCGGGTACAACGACCTGGAGATGATTGACGAGGGCATGGAGAATGCGCGTGTCGCCGCCGGCGTGGGCGCTCGAGCCTTGCAGTTGCAGGGCGTGAACGAGGTCTATGTGGACTCCATGGAATATCCGGAGCAAGCAGCCGAGGGCAGCGCCCTGGCCATTTGGCGCTACAATAGCAATCGCCGGAAGCAGGATCGCACACAAATACCTAAACTGGAGCTGTACGATTCACCGGAAATGGATGCCTGGACACGCGGTCTCTTCAAGGCCGAGTCGCAGAACCTGGCCAGACGCCTGAGCGATGCGCCGGCCAACCAGATGACGCCGACCATATTCGCCCAGTCCACGGTGGACGCACTGTGCCCGTGCGGCGTTAGCGTCGACATACGCTCCATGGACTGGATCGAGGAGAATCGCCTCAACTCGTTTCTGATGGTCGCCAAGGGCAGCTGCGAGCCGCCCGTGGTGCTGGAGGTGAACTACTGCGGCACGGCGCCCGAGGACAAGCCCATCCTGCTGCTGGGCAAGGGCATCACCTACAACAGCGGCGGCCTCTGCCTGCGCCCCAAGAAGTGCATGCAGCTCTATCGCGGCTGCATGGCCGGCGCCGCTGTCTGCGTGGCGACCATACGGGCGGCAGCTGCGCTGTCGCTGCCCCTGAACATCAGTGCAGTGCTGCCGCTCTGCGAGAATATGCCGTCGGGCATGGCGGTGAAGCCGGGCGATGTGGTCACCCTGCTGAATGGCAAGACAATGGGCATCAAGGATGTGAGCAAGGCGGGCGTGGTGGTGATGGCAGATCCACTGCTCTATGCCCAGGCGAACTTCAAGCCGCGCCTCGTCGTGGACATCGCCACCATGAGCTATGGCGTCTGCTGTGGTCTCGGCGGCAGCGCGGCGGGCATCTTCAGCAATTCAAACTTCGTTTACAAGCAGTTCGAGAAGGCCGGCGGCCTCACCGGCGATCGCGTGTGGCGTCTGCCTTTATGGAATTACTTTAAGCGTCTCATCTCGCCCACCCTCACCTACGACATCAACAATCGCGGCCGTGGACCTGCCTCCAGCTGCATCGCTGCCGCCATTCTCCACGAGCTGGTGCCGTGCGTGGACTGGGCCCACCTCGACATCCGCAACGTGGGCATGATAACTCAATATGCGCCGCTGCCCTATTTGCTGCGTGACCGCATGACGGGGCGTCCCACGCGCACCATCATCCAGTTCCTCTACCAGATGGCCTGTCCAGACAACAAGTAGTTGGCCAGATGGACCTACTTGGAGACATGGAGTTTCCTTGATTTAATTTGATTTTTTTTTTATTATTATGATTATTTTGCCAGTCTCGTTATTTATTTATTTATATCCAAATTATTCGTTAGTAATTGACCTGTTAAACTGGCGGGATCAGAGAGAGGGGGCATCTCACTCAAAATTGTATTGTCCACATGTCCAGAGTGATGGAAAAATGTGTAAATGGTTCTGTCAGAACTCTGAGTGCATATAAATAAAATTTACTGCTGCATGTATGTATTGGTTGGTTTAAGCAATTTATTGACTTTTCATTATCTGCAGAGCAAATTGAAAGTATAATGATGCGTCAATATTTGATTATTTATTTTTAGATATATTTATATATTTAGCATAACAATGCTACAGCTTATTTTCGTGCTCGGGCTATAAAAATAATAAATAAATAATCAGTCAATACTTAAAAATCCAGTACAGAATGTGGATTTTTATAAATAATAAATAAATATTTTTAGTGACTTTTAGTGAACAGCCATAGATATTTTAATAACGTTCAGCCACCATGAAGTGACACAGTGACAGTGACAGTCACAGTGACTTTTAGGGACATTCAGTGTGTGAAAGCAAGATGAGAGCGAGCACTGGGAGAGAGCGAGATTGATCTATAAGAATAGCATTTCAAGTTATCTCTCGATATGCTGATCTTACTTATCAAATTCAAATGAGCTCGTTCATCCCCCATCCCTCTCTCTGTACTTGGTCTCCTTTGCTCTACCTAAAATCGCTCATTGCCCTTACGATACTGAGGAAACCGAACTCAGTTGGAACTCAGTTGGCGTGAGTCGTTCTTTTGCATTTAAGGTGGATACGCAATTCAACTGCTGCTCTTGCATATTAAATAAGTACAATGTTCATAAGTGTCTTTCTTTATTTTTGTTATATTAACATATATTATATACAACAAATGTTGATAGGGTATCTCTCATTTTATCATTTGATTTGCAACTTGGCTCACATCATTATTTTGCGGCTATTAGCCTTATCCCAATTTAGTTGCTTTTGCCGCACCGCAGGTCCCTTATTTAGTGTAGTCATCAGTGGGGTCATCTCCACATCTCGGACTCGCTGCATATTTGAGCTGTCATTTAATTAATTTAATTGAGCGAAAATGCGAAATGCGTCCAAAAGTGTTGTAAAATTGGCGAGGTGGCGCCTGTGTCTGCTACTGTTTCAGTTTTTACTTTTGCGTCTCGCTGCTGCTTGGTTTTTGTTGTTGTTGTTGTTGTTGTAGCCTACTTCGGGGCGGCTTATTAGGCTAATTGCGTAAAGTTGGCTTTAATGAGTCGAAAAACGGTGCCAAGCCTGGCCACAAAAAGCCACAAAGCAAGCGCCAACGTAGCTGTTGTTGTTGTTGCTGTTGCCGACTCTGTTGTTGTGCTGTGGGCTTTGAATTTATGACACGGCTTTAATGGGTTAACTGGGTTAATGCTCATCCCTCATCATGAGCCATGATGCCCCATCCTTGGTGTCTCCCTAAGCGACTTTGTGGTCTTTGGATAGTTTCCCCTGCAGCAGCAACACAAATTTTGACAATTAAGCAAACATTTTACGCTCTTATCCCCAGCCAACTTGGCAACTGGGAGTGGTTCTGGAGAGTGGAGCAAGCTGCATACACCATACGGCATCCCGAATCCAGCATCCCGAATCCCGCATTCCGCATTCACATCCACATTCAGCATTTCGCAGCTGCCATGCTAAGCAGCTCGCCAAGTATCTCTCAACACCGCGACATTTTGCACAAGTCATTAGGCCAACAAAATGATAATTTTGAAGCATTTTAGCATTTTCCAATTTGCAAATACACTGAAATTATTCAAATTGCCAAAAAGTTTTATCAATTACATATCAAGTTGGTGCAAGTTCTGCTGGCGCTAATAGAATGGAAGAATTTCAAGCAGTAAAGTCTGAGTTTTATTTAAGAAAAGCTTTGGAAAAATAAATATTAAAAATTTATTTGAAGATTCACATTTTTGGTAAGATAATAAAATTTATTTGTATTTTTTAAATTTTTAAGCACACATCTAACTTCAATTTCTAGGACATCCCTTCCTCCAAAAGTCAACTCTCTATCTTTATTTAGCTTTAAATTTATATATTTCAAGCTACTCATTCTGACATAATAGAGTATTTATTAGCTGCCTTTTTTTTGGCGGCTTAGCTACGTTTCCTGCCCTACGCGCACTCAACGCGGCGCTGCAAATGCTTTCGAGTTATCAGCTGGGGGCGTATGGGGCGGGGGCTGCCATGAGAGCTAAGCGCTCCCGCTGGAGTGCAGCCAAATGAATGTGCTAATGAGCAATCAGGCTTCAAGAATATGAAATTCATTTAATATACATACATATATATATTCTTCTTCTTTTTTTCAATTTAGGAAATTTGAAGCACTTTAAAGAACCCATTCGAATGGCAGGAGTCCGCTAGCCAGAAGCTGAAACTGATGGCTGCGTTGGCGGCAAAAGTTAAACGGTTATACGGGCGTACTCCACGCCCACACGGCCACAGGGCCACACGCCCACACGCCCACACGGCCAGCATGGCCAAAAGCCCCACGGCGTTAATCATTTACAGCGGCAACAAAGCAAAAATCAGACCAAATTATGATTATATTTAAAGGCGAAACGTGGAAATTAGCAACGCTCAGCGCTCAGCGCTCGACGTTCGGTCAGTTGCCAAGGCAGCGGCCGGCGAATTTTCCATTTCCATTTTCCATTTCTATTTTCATCTTAATCATCATTCGCATTTCCAGCCACCTCTTTGGCTTGGCTGCAGCCCAAAAATAAAAAAAAAGAAGAAAAAAATCCTTTTCTGGCGGGTCTGGGACCGGGTCCAGAAAGAATTGCAATTGTGATAAAATTCAGCGTAACTAATGCCGACCACAGCAAAATGCGATAAATCGCCAACTGGGCGGTGTCTATACTCTTTATCGCGAGTCGATCTGCTTAACATATCTGTTGGAATGCAATGCGAGTTGTTCATAAAATACATTAGTTGTTCATTATGTAAACTATCTTGAACAAAGTGAATCGCAAAGGTATGAAATAATATATTTTTGAATATATGTATTTTTTATCATAAATATTGAACATTAGGTATAAAATAAAAAACTGTTGAAAAATAAATAAAATAAAATAATAGATTTAAATATATTGTTTTTAAGGAGCTATATATGATATATTAAAAATAAATATAAAATGTATTTAAACAAAAAAATAAAATAATTAAATGAAAATAAAAAATTTTATAAAATACAATAATAACAAATAAAAATAATAAAAATAATGAAGTATATTTTTGTTAAAAGACAAAACTATAATTTGATCTGAAAAATATTTAATAGGATTTTATTTTATAGGATTTGTATATATGTGTGTAAATAAATATTTATGCAGTATATATTTTTTTTAAATTTTTAAATATATAACCAATTTTATTTATTTCCTAAATAATAAATACATATGCATTTAAAAATATTTTCCTATAAAAAATTAAATAATAATAATATTATCATAAGACATATTATTGCTGATATGCCTATTATAAAATTGCATTAAAGCACAAAGAATTCTTATATATAATGATGTTTATGTGATCATATTTATAAAAATCATTTTGCTCTTTGCCATTAAATCGCATTGCCTTTTCGATTAAAGAGTATTAATTATTCGTTTTAGGCATTAACATAAACCCTGGCCTTTAATGTTTATTTTTTTTTAGCTTTTGTCGGAACTGTTTTGGGGTGTCGCCTTCTGTGGTCGTCATGGACGGTTTGCTCGCGGCTAAAGTTTGGCGACTTTTCTTCTTTTATTTATTTTTTTATATATTTTTTTGTTCGTTTTTGGTTTTTTGTTTGCTGCTGGCCGAGTGTCGCTTTCTATGTACATTTTTATAGCATTGGCTCTTGTTTTGCGGCTGTATGAGAGATTCAGTTGCTGGAAATTATAATTTTCACTTGAGCGCGCACGTGAAAATGGAGTTTGGTGGTGCGACTGCCTGATGTGGTTTAGCTCTGCTATAAATTGCCAATTAATGGCAGAGCAGCGCTGCGGTGGGTTCCATTTGCATTTTGCTTCGGATTGCTTCAAAAACATGCATAAACATACAAATAAATATATATCTATATCTCTATATATATAATGTGATTTACCATTTCGATCCAATACTCTCTGAATTTGCTATTATTTTATATTGTTTTTTTGTTTTTTTTTTTTTTTTCTATCGGCTTTTCGCCCACGCGCTGCATGCTTAATTTTTGGCGCATTCTCTTAGCCAGTTTTTATTTTGCCTGTCACGCTTCACTGAGCCAGCGAGTCGCCATTTTGTTTTGGATTGTCCGGCGCTGCATTCAAATGCAGTCAAGGCGCCCACGTCGCTAACCACGCCCCCGCAACACGCCATGCGCCTTATCCGGTCAAGCGTCCTGCTAAATTCGTTGTGGTTTCCGTGGTTTTCCTCGTTGTGCTTGCCATTGGGTTTCGTCGAAAATAAATACAGAGCGCGCAGCGGTGCAAAATTTAGTTCAATTTGAAAGTGGTACAAAAAAAAAGCGCACAGTCAATGAATAATTGAGCTTGTGGTGTTCGAATGTATGAATGCACTCATTGAATGTGCCATTCAAGCTGCGCCAATGTCAATTTATAGCTCACATTTGCTCATTAAATAATTAAAACATCATTGAACTTTGGCCATGTGTTATTAGAGCAGTAGTAGTATCGATTTTAGATACATAGACATGTACATAGATAAATATATAGATAGATACATAGATACATAGACGCATAGATGCATAGATACATAGATGCATAGATACATAGATACATAGATACATAGATACATAGATACATAGATACATAGATACATAGAT
>NW_022045870.1:1022143-1064335 GCF_001654015.2 Drosophila navojoa | reverse complement strand
ACCATTATACCCTGATTTCCCATTTTCAATGGGTTCAGGGTATAAAAAAACAAAATATGTTAATTAATTAGAAAGTTGCAGAAAATATATATATTAAGTTAAAGCATAAAACTTAATTTAAAAGCATAAAAATCTATATAAATTTGATAATTTGATATCTAATAGTCCTCCGCCTACTCCTAGTCTATCTCTTTATGCTCTCTATCTCTCTCTCTCGACGCATATACTTAATTAAATTTGCCGCAACTCCAAGATCTCTCCGCTTAGTTTAAGCTTCATTTCAGAATGGCAGAACGAAATAAAAATCCAATAAAGTTATATAAAATCCAGTGTTGATATGAATGAAAGTTTAGAAAGTCTTGCTTGAAATTTCTTAGGATTTTCGATGACTTTCACTGTTTTCTTGCGGAGCCACAAAGCTTTGGCTGCCATTGCAGTTGCTGCAGATGTTTTATGCAAATGCAGACGCGTTTTTGGCTTAACATCGTGAACTTTGCATTGCCATTGTCGTTTTCGGCAAGTTTTGTGCCAGATTTCGCGCTTTGCCGTGCGATTGCGGCAATGCCAGCGATAACAACAATAATAACAACAAACGGGCCAACAACAACAACAGCAACAATGGAAAAGTCGAGGACGCGTACTTATTTCGCTGGTTGCTTAATTAAAATGCGCAGTCGGTGCGAGCGCTTCATTTGGCTCGCTTAATCGCCCAGCCACAGAGAGATTCGCATCAGTCGCCCAAGCCAACCGCCCCTCCACCCCTCCACCCGTCCGCCCGCCTGTGCCACCCAGAGGCCTCGCCCACCGTTCGTTTGCATGTAAAGTGTCAAGTTTTTTATTATAATTTGCATATTTTTCGCCAGCGCGTTAACTTTTCGCCTACTCACCACGTGCCACGCCCCCATGCCTGAGCCATGTAAATGACAACAATAAGCATTATGGCATGCGCCTGAATAGTTACAAGGACCTAGGACCTAGGATCTAGGACTAGCCAGCCAGCCAGCCGGCCTAGCACTCTTCGACTATATCTGCCTAGATACACACACACACTGACACACACACACACACACAGAGCATGTAGATTTCAAGTTATTTTCAAGTTTAATTTTTTGACTTTGTTGTGTTCGGGGTTTTTGTTTTCGCTTCGGACACCCCAACGCCCAGCTGCTTGAGACAGAGCCCAGCATCGCGGCAGCCGAACTTCAGGGTCTTCAGGATCCGGAGCCGCTGAGCCGCGGCGCATAATCACGCGAAATCTGAAAACGTGTCTTGTATAGTAATGAGCACTGATTATAACTTGAAATTGTGTGTGAAAGTACAGTTGTGTGCGCAAGTTATGCCACGTGGCATACTACAAAAAAAGAGAAACGCAGAAAGTTCGCCGCATTCTCAACTTTTGACGCACCAAAACGAAACGAAACGAAAACAAAGCCACATTTTTACGAAATTTGACTTTTCATAATGCATAAGAGTTAAGCTTGGTCTTATCTGCAAGGCGTTACTCTGTTGTTTTTGTTTTCTTTGTACGAAAATATTGCGAGAATTTGTGTAAAATCAACAACTCTTAGGTGAGGTTTATAAGAGAATTCGACGAATTATGAAGTATTTTTGTAAATGTTCTGATTAAATACAAATTTAGCAGGATTTTTATATGAGCAGATATACAGATATCCGATTTATGTCTTGCATTACCGAATTTGGGATGGCTTTAGCTTCTTTTTTAATGATAAATGCCTCAAGCATATTAATTATAATCCCATATCTTAAGTCCGATATTTTGAAAGAGTTATATAAACCTTACTTGATACTTACTTACTATATAACGGCTATATACTAACGGAAGTACTTATTATTATTAAAAATGATTCCCAAATAAAAATTACTCCGAATAAGAAGAAGAGTAGAAAATTATACTTAGTATTATAAATACGATTTGACAATAATGTGAAAATAAATATATGGCGAATAAAACTATTTGATTATTATATAATCTATATTTTTTGCATAATAATTATTTTATTTATATTTATATTTATCCATTCAGACTGAGAAGTATTTAACTTATACTAATTAACTTATACTTCTAAATAGCTTAAAACCAAGGGAATTTAAGGAATATTTAACTTAAAACTAATTAAATTAATCACACAGCTGTTGTAATAATCAAAACCAAAGGGAACATTTATTCATAAGGATAATATAATATACAAGCATATATCTTATATTAATAAGAGGAGATAAATAGATTATTAATATTATAGGATAAGTAAATATATTTAAGTTTTAGTCAAACCAATATAAAATTTTATTTTATATAAGGACAAAAGAGTTCAAATATGCTTTCATTATGACATAAAAATTCCATATATTTAATAATAATAAATAACACTACCATAAATTGTATTTATTTTGTGCAATCAACAGGAAAAGTTTATATTTTATAAATGGAATATATATACACAATCAACTTTAAATGGAATACAACTCAAAGCTCAGATGAAGACTTTATTAAGCATTGGCGTATTTTATTTCGCGGCATGCTTTTGTAGCCCACTGTAGATGGGCTTCTGTCACACCTTGTAATGCTATTTGATGTGTATTTAAACTTAAAATGATGTCTTCTTAATCAACTATCAAGTCAGAGTCCAGGCATGCGGCCGACGCGTCGATGAGTTTTTCCACAGTTCCTCCATCCGCTCCGCCCACTCCGCCCTGCTGTTATGGCGCCGAGAGCGTCGTGTATTGTGCCAACATGCATGCCACGTTCGCCCACCGAACGTCGAACGTGCCAGGCCAGCCTGAAGCGTGTGTGTGTGTGTGTGCGTGTGTGTGTTGTGAGTGTTAAGAGCCTGAAGGATATTATATAATGTGAAGTAATTTGAATATGAAGTGTGTGTGTGGCAGGGTACGAGGCTTATAAGTCTTATACGTGTGTCATGTGCTGCCTTTCGATATTCCTTTGGCTTCCCCTCTTTTTGTCTTTTGTCTTGGAAACATCAAAAACTGTCACCCATACAGCTGTAAGTCTGTGTGGGTCTGTGTGCGTGTGATGGCGGATTAATGAGATTTTCTTTTATGGATTTATGATGATTATTTCTATTATTAGTTAAGAGCGTGACAGTCGCAAGTCGACAGTCAATTTTCGTAGCGGCCATTTTGATGGCATTTTAAAGTAATCCATTGATGTATGACCAGTCTGCGTGGCTGCTATTCCTGCTACAGTGGCTGCTACTCCTGCTACTCCTACTGCTGCTGCTGCTGCTGCGCCCAAGAGCTTTGCCAGTTTCTCATTTTTCAGCCGCACTAAATCACAAAAATTGCACAACCCGCGCACCATTAGCCCTTGCTTATTTATGGCAACGCGAAATTCAATGACAATTCAATATATTTTACATGCTCGGCTCTCTGTGAAAGTTAAAAAAATAGAACAACAACAACGGAATACTGAATGGTATTTGTCTATCTAGTGGCCAACGGTCAAGTATTATACCCTGCAATCTAATTGATAGAGTACCCAACTATCAGTCATCTATAATCATGTATTCTTTATGGCAATTATAGTGATTATTTGTATGAATCTATGTATTGTTATACCATTAAAAAATGTTTAAAATTGTAATAAATATTTTAATTAATTTGCATGTTGTTATTATCAATAATAATATCCATATAAAAATTTTCAGTTGCATAATATTATTAATAAGTCATATTTTATTATATGTGCTTCGATTTACGATAGGGCATGTCCTAGTTCATCACTTTCAGCCGCCAGCATTTTCTTGATGGTGATTTTTATTTTTATTTTTATTTTTTGTGGTCGCCCACCATTTGGTTTGGCCCGAAAACAAATTCCGCCATCGTCGCACACAATAAACCATTACAGACGATTAATTTCATTATCCGCGGGTATCGAAATCAGAGGAAAAAGAGAGAGAGATTCGATTTATGCCTGTGGCCACAGCAGCAACAGCTCCAAATGCAATTGTCATAATTTTCTTCTTCTTTCATTTTTATATATTTTTTTATGTCCAGAATTGTTTGCTAGTCTGCCATCAATTGCACGCATCAGAAGTTTACGCAGATTTTTGAGTAGATTTCTCTTCATGATATTTGATTATATTAAGAGAATTTGGATTCGGACAGCTGCTTTGCTAATATTGTCTCAGACAAGCGGGGGGATTTTGTTAAAAGTGATTAACAAAGTTTAGAATTTAGAAATTGTTTAATAGGTATGCTAAAATTTAGAAACTTAAAAAAACCAACAACAAATTTGAATTAAGAATTTAGAATGAAAATAATGAGTTTTTAGAATATATTATTTATTATATATTTTATTTTATTTTATATGAGAAAGCCAAATTATATCTTTAAATTATCTTTATTTTATCTTTAATTTATCTCTTTGCATTTATAACGTAAAAAATCTGTTTTATATTATATATATTTGTTTTAATTTTTATATTTTACTGAAATCTATGAAACCCCCAAATTAAATCTTTAAATTAATAATTTAAGCACACAACAAACAGCTCAAATCTTCATCTAAATTAACCCAAGAAATCTTTTTTAATATTTTTTTTATTATTGTTATTTATTATTTTTGTTTATTATATTTCTATTTACTTTCACTCAAGATTATTTTGGTCCCTCTTTTCGTTTCGTTTCTTTTGACACATGAATTATGATTCATTTAAAGGTTTATCTATTTTAATGGCTCTCATTTGCTTTGTTTGCATTTGACTGCGTTCTACAGCTAGCGCATTGCCATTGGCCACTGCCTTGGCCAAAATCTTCCCTTGGCCATCGTTCAATTCCCCAGAGCGCATTTTATTCTAATTGTTTTGCATTGTTTGCTTGTGCGTGTTGGCCAACTTGTGGTTTGATGGCTGCAAAAACATTGTAAATAAACCAACAACAAAGGAAAAAGTACAAAATAAAATTGAAAGTAGAAAAAAAAATAAATAATAGAAAAATATATTGAGTATGTGTATGTGGGTGGGAGAGTGGTGCAAACTGAAGTCCTTCGCGTTGTCAGTTTCGAAAACATGACGCGTTTCGCTTTTCCGCTGCGAGGCTAAGTCCAAACGCTTGCTTGTTCTTCTATTAGTCGTTTTTCTTATACCCTGTATATGTGAATTAATGTGAATGGGTAGATTAAATTTTTAATAATAATTATTATTGAAAACCCGGGACATGAAAAAATAATGAGATAAAAATAAATATAATTAAACAAAAAGTAAATAAATAAATAAAAATAAATAAATAAATATATATATAAATAATTTTAAAAATAAGAAATAAATATATATTATATACAAAATAAATAAATTAAACAATAAATTAATAAATAATTATATTAAATAAATAATTAAACAAATAAATAAATAAGTAAGTAAATAAATAATGAAATAAATAAATCAATCAATAAATCAATAAGCAAATAAAATAATATTAAATAATAGATAAATAAACAAATAATTTAACAACATTTAATTAAGTGAAAAAATAATAATAAAAATGGATATATGTATATAATAATATATTATTTAAATAATAGTATGAATAAATATTAAGAAACGAATTACCGAGTTGCGAATCTTTATTAAAAATAAAAAATAAACATAAGCAACATTCTATAAATAATTCAAAGCCATTGCAGAACTTCCCACAGGGTATAAATAAGTCGCCTATTTAATCTCTTCCCTCAGCCAATATATTTTAATATAAATATTTGCAAAACTTTTGCCAGTAATTGAGCGTCTTAGCTCAAAGTGAGTTTGCAAACAAATCTGACGCTGGC
Source organism: Drosophila navojoa (assembly GCF_001654015.2). The sequence continues at coordinate 1,058,535 of NW_022045870.1, read as the reverse complement.
AACAGAGTATAGTGCATTCGGCTACTTGAACTTGGATTAGACTAGCGCATTTTCCTATGTATATTCGTATTATTTGTGTTTGTATTGGCACGCTTTTATTTTCGTGGTCGTTGGACGCCACAGGAGACGGCAGGAGGACGGCAGGAGTCGCACTCTGGACGGCAGCGAGCTCTAAGTGAAGTTCGTTGCGTGCATTGCTCGAGGTCATGTTTAGCTTTTTCACCCCTTTCAATTGCTCGCACTGGCAGCCGACCCTTGAGGGTAGCACCACTAAACCAGCTTCACATTTGTATTGCTCTTGTTGTTGCTGTTGCTGCTGCTGTTGCTATTGCTGTTGCTGTTTGTTTGTGTCTCATTGAGCGAACGGGTCTTTTGATATGGCGCTCAAGCGTTTCGAACGGATTTATTTGCCAAGTTGATGCCGAGGCGAAGCAGTAAAAAGTTTCCTTATTCCTTTTTGCTTGCCGGCATGCACGCGGTAGCTGTAATTGTCATTATGCCCCCGGGCCAAATGCCACGCCCACAGTGGCAACAACCCAGCGAGCGCCCACAGTGGCCCCTGGTGCCCCATTCGTATGTTTGTCTTTCGCATTGAGCGAGCGGCAAGACTTGGCTCCCCACTCTATCCGATGATATTCCATCCTCCTCCGTTCCCCTTTGGACTAACAAAGTGCTTTTCATGTTTCCACACACAAACGCTGCGTGCAGTTTCCCAACATCATCATCATCAGCAGCAGCGTCATCATCATCATCATTATGATAGCAAAACGTCATTAGCCGTGGCTGTTGCCTTGGCACGCCCAAAGTATCTATCAATATTTGCATTTATAAGTTCTTTGCCTGGCGGCGTATTTGTTGAGTTATTAACTGAAATTAAGAAAATTGAAATGCGTTTCGTTGCGTTCGCATTTGTGATAGAGCGTGAAATTGCCTCGACTTCCGAGCATCAAACTCCCAGATTCGTGGAAAAGTGACCAACGTCGAATGCCCGAACTGCCGAACGTCCTGCCGAGTCGTTTCAACTTTTGTAATTATGCGACAAGATAATTAACTCAATTTTTGGCTGGCTGTGAACAATTCGAAAACCAACAACAACAGCCGAAAACGGAGGGGGAACAACAGCAGCATGCATGGAGCCCATTTTGGGCATTTGGCAAGCCGCCCAGCCTAGAAATGCTCATAAAATCCACCGATTCCTGTGAAATGAGCGAATGGCCATTTGTAGCATACTTTTGGGCTCCGGGCACAAGCGACACAAGGGCAAGCGAATATTTTAAATGCCTTTGTCTCATTTTATTAGCTCACAAGCATAATCTTGTCTAATGTTCTGTCTATGTCGCCTATGAAAAGGCTTAGGCAGCAGCAGCAGCAGCAGCAGCAAAACGAATTCCATACCGAGATATTCTCATTCGAACATTTGTGAGGCTAACCCACGAAACGTTTCACTTAATAGGATCTTCCCGTAAATTGGTCACTTATTAGTTAGGGAATATACACTAGTCGGCATAATTATTTTGATCAAATTAAATGCGCACATTTTGTATTTATTTTCTTTAAAAATTTAAATAAAAATATTTATAAAATTGATGTACAGATTCTAAATTTCATTATAGTATAAACAAAAAAATTTTAAGATCAATAATTTTATTTATTTTTTTTAATTTTATATCACTACTAGAAAATTACAGATATGAAAAGGAAATTTTTATAATGTTTAAAAATATATTTATTATAAAAGAATTCAATAAATTGAGAACTAGAACTAAAAGTGACCAAAATATATTTTATATTTATTTTTATTATATATATTTAATAAATTAAAAATTTATTAAATTGAAAACTAAAATTAAGGGAAAATTTGCAAAGAAATTCAATACAATTTTTTTACATTATTTTTATTATTACTATAAATTAAAATTAAAGTCACAATCAGAACTAAAGAAAATTTGTTCAATATATTTATAATTAAAAAATATATATTTTATAAATTTAAAATGTATTAAAGGGAAAACTAAAAATAAAATAAGCTTAAAATATTTTATATTTATTTGTATAATATATAAAAACATATTAAAGACATATAAGCTCTAAATATAAATATTCGCAATTAAATGTAGGTGCAGAGTTTTAACTTCATAACAACAATAATAGTAACGAAAACCAGTTCCCATTGTCAATGGGTTCGAGGTATAAACAAATTATCCATTATCAAGTTTTAATAATATTAATATAGCCTCAGCTAATAATATTTCCCATTGAAATCTTAGTAGTTCGTGGAATAAAATTTATGAAATTTGTATTTGACATCTGGGCAAATGTAAATTGTAAAGTTAAACTTAGTTGATTTGAAAGAAAAATGTTGTCCTGCCAGGGTTACATTCCGAGTAACTTGGCCGACAAGCAAATTTGTTTTTCCCACGAGCATGGCCAACCATGGACGACTAAGAGGAAAGCTGGCACTGTGCGGGATCGTAAGCCACCGTTGGGATATGTGCCCATACCCATGGAAACACCCACGCGTTTCATACCCTCCCATCTCGAGCATGGCTCTGCATTGCCCAAGGTGGAGCTTAAGAAAGTAGTGCCCAAGGTGGAGCATACGAACGTAGTACCGCCCAGTACAAGAGAGTTCGATGCCAACAAGCATTTTGAATTTGATCATTTTCATAGCTGTTCGTTCGATATTTTCAAATTCTTCTTTAGAGTGCTGGCGATATTTCCCGGATGTTTCAAATTCAATAAAAAATAATTTAATATTAACTTGGTATTATATGATTATATAATTTGAACTATGAATTATTTCGGTAATATGAACTATGAATTATCCAATTGCTGCTGAATGGAGTATCTTAAGCTAGTTTGTTTCCTTGTACATCTGCTTAGACTCACTAAGGTACAATATTATAATTTCAGTCACTTATGAGGCACTTCAGATTACTATTTGTTTCATAAAACCAATCTGTCAGTCATATAACCTCATAAAGATCTTTGTTTTGGCCAACTTTAGCTCTGGTTTTAGTTTCTTAGCTAATTTAGCGCCAGATGCGTGTGTCATAAATATCCATATATCATAGCTCATTGATAATGCGCCTTGATTAAAGGCCTGTTGGCACTCTCTAGCGAACCCACCCACCCGCTGTGAGATGCTAAGCCCTGATACTTGAACCACCGCGTGGTGGTGACTTTCGCTTCTATTGTGGCATTTGCATGGATTTCAGTTCAACTCTCGATTGGGTGGGTATCATGCGCGTCATCATCATCATCATCATCATCATCATCGGGCATCACGTCATGAGTATCATCATCAAAGTAATTGCAGGCACACTTTGCGTCATTTCAGTGAAGCGTGCTCTGAAATTATTTCACAATTTTTAATAATTTCTGAGAGGCAAACGTGACTCGGCCAATTTGGGATTGTGAAAAGTCGCAGGGCACTCGAGTTTATTGGCATAACTGTAGAAATTTAAGTCTCTAATGAGTGAGAGAGAGAGAGAGGGAGTGAGAGAGACAGAGAGTGTGTCACACACAGGTGTCGCTACAGCTAATCTCTTTGCAAGTGCCATTACGATGCGAAATATGTTAAGTTTTATAATCAAATGAGACTTAGGCATGTTACTTAACTTGTAAGTAAGTCGAATTTATTTGTAACAATTTTGTTAAGCAATAAAAGTTTTGGTAATTCACATATGAGTGTGGTACATACATTTGCGATGCCTATATAAACCTCTGGATTTGTGTTTGTTCTCTTATCGTAATTTTGTAATCGTTTAGCATTTAATTTTTGAAGAATAAAATATAATTTGGCATTAGTATTAGTATTAAAATATAAATATTAAATTAAAATATATGTATTTAATCATAATAAATGCATAAATGCATCCAAAGAAGATGGGGACAAATATAAATCCTATGCCTACCTATACCTATGCACATCTATGCCCCTCTAGGATATATACACTTGTTCTACTACATATAAAGCATACTTACCAGCCCGAAGCAGAATAAATATTGAAGATTTTCAAGTCAATTATATGTATATACATCATTTATATAACTTAAGATTTATTAAAAATAATTAAAACTGGAAATAATTCTGAATTAGGTATAGTAAATTTCTCGAATACTGTAAAAAATCTAGTCTACTTATTATTTACTTATTAAAATAAATCTTTAAAATAAATTAGAGAATTTTTTAAAGTAATTAAATGAAGAAACAAAAATTGTGTGGAATATTCTGTGTTTAATTGGTGAAAGTAAAAACGATGGGATTCTGATAAAAGTTTAATAAAAAGGGATACTTTAAAGTGGTTGAATGCTTAAGTAAATGTCAGCTACACTCTTTGTATTAAGCTGTCAGATTACATGTTTGCTCATGTTAATTACGTTTTACATTTTCAACAAAATATAACAAAGAAAAATCTTAAAAATAAATCAAAATTAAATTCAGCAATTGCTCTTACAACAAAAGCAAGTCACATTTAAAATTTATATATTCTTACATTTCATTACGTCATATATTTCCGTAACGTAACTTCATTCCTTAGATAACCAAGACATAGAGTAGAATATTGCGACATTTTTGTTTTTGTCTAATTATGATTGTATTTATCTTTAAAGAGCTTTAAAGGAAAAACTGTTAAAAATATAAAAAATAAAAAAAATGTGCGAGATTGAAAGGAAAATGCTCGCAACACAATGCGGCAATGGCCACACCCACAGTGTAAAGCCGCCTACAAAGAAGCTGTCAAGCGTTGAATGTAAATGCCAGGCAGCCAAAAGATAAGCTTGTTCCCACTCCCCTCCCCTTCAGCCTCCCAGCCTCCACGTCAGTTAAGCCAGGCTAACGCTGCAGACGTGTCCTGCGCTTCAGCTAAAAATTAAAAAGCAAAAAGAGAGAAAAGGAAATACGGAAAAAGTGATAAGAAATCGGCGCTGCCAACTTGACACAATGAACTTCATATTAATATGAAGTAAATAAAGGCGGCCAAGCGAGTGTTGAAGTGAACTCCACTCAACTGAAGTGCATTATGGAGGGGTGTGTGTGTGTGTGGTGTTGAAAAGATTTATGGCACAAAAATGTAACAAAACTTTAAGAGAGCAGCCCATAAATTAGCCAGAGCGGAACTGCCAACTCTGACTCTGTCTGAACGTCGAAAATTTGTAGCTGGTTTCTATTTTGACAGCGCCTTGCGACGCCCCCTTGACTCCCTGCTACCCTGGGCGAGAGACAAGGGTTGCAAGGAGTTTGAAGTGTGCGGCAAGTATAGTTGAAAGCCAGCCAAATATGTTTACGAGCTCGATGTATTAGATCAATAAGCCCTGCTGCCATATGGCAATAACTCTGATTAATTTTTGGAATAAGTGATATTATTAAATCGTTTATTGTTACGGCAAAGATAAAAGAAATCTTGCAAGCAATTTTTAGATATTGTTAGAATAATGCAAAATAAAATTTAAATATATAAAAAATCATTTAGTCAGTTGAATTAGTTCATATATTTAAAATTTTAATTTAATTTAATATAAAATGTAAACTTTTATTACCATTTAGTCAACTTTATTTGTATAATTATTTACTATTCATTATATTTTTAATTTTATAAAAAAAAAAATAAATAAATCTGTATAAATTATCACAGAGTAAGTTTTCATATTATATTGATTCTAAGCTAGAAAAAAAATTAATCAAATTAAACTAAAACTAAGTAAAGAAAGAAATTAATTAAACAATTAATAAATAAAATTAAATAAATAAGGAAATACAATATAATTAAACTAAAAAATAAGTAATCATAAAAATGGAAATATCATCAAACTTGAATATACAAAAAATTCAAATGTTTTTTCCTTTTTATATTGATAAAAAATAAGAGTATTATATATAAAAAACAGAAAAATTATTGAAAACATTATTATTAAAGTGATTGAGGAAACTAATATTATATATTATTAAAATTAATTTTTTAGAAAAATATAAATGTACTTTTATTTAATTTGTTTTTGTTTATTAAAAAAAACTCTACTTCGAATATAATTAAATATTTCAAGCAAAATAACTGAATTTAATTTAATCATATTTATCATTGCACATAACTCATTAAATTGAATGTAAATATGATATCTCAGCTGCACAGACATTAAATAAGTCTAGACTCTGTATAGAAAAAAATAAGCTAGCTTTAAGCAATATGTAAAAGTCTGGAAATAAAGCATATAGTGAATTGAATTGAAAAACTAATTTGTAGAAATATTACAGGGTATCTTAGAGTACATTCCATTGCTCTGCATTGCTATTTTGCGCCTCATCCTGTATCCTTTATCGTTTATCCTTTATTGTTATGTCTGTGTAATTCGGCACGTTGCTCAGCCGAGGACACGAATACCTCTCAGAGAATCTCGGGCTGGGTCTCTACTCTCGTTGCGGCTTATTGTTATTGATGTTGTTATCAGGCGCAATTATTTTTTTGATTTACACATTTCGCCTGCCTCTTTTTCTGCCTTATTCTCTTCGCTCTCTTTCATTTTTTTTTCATTTGTTTTTTGACTGGTGACAATTTTCTCGCGTCGTTTGCGGTTTTACATGCAACCGAGAGGAGGAAAGGACCGTGGGACGGGTAAAGAGGGAGACAGAGGAAGGGAGAGAGCGCATCAGCGTTCTCACAATTGCTGTATAGGTAGGATAGGCTGCCGCTCATTTATGGGGCGGGCTTAGCTCATCTGAGGTTTAAGTGGTGTGTGCCATGGGCAGAGAGGAGTATGCCAGGGGGTGGGGAGGGGGGTTAAACAGTTTGCATTATTGACAGTTGTTGTGGAATAATCAGATTTAAAACGTTAAATGTCGACGCCGTTTGGTTGGGCTTGCTCCGGCTCCTGCTGATGCTGCTGCTGCTGCTGCTGCTCCTGCTCTTCTCTTTGTTGTTGTTGTGAGACAGACAGACGGACAACGGGACGAGCGGACAGACAGGCTGCCAGCCATATTTTGTGTGCCTTTGTTTTGTGGTTGGGCTGGGTTTTTGTGCTCGGCTTTTATCTTGTTGGCTTGGGTTCTCTTCTTTCATTTTTTTCATTTTTTTTTTTGGCAACATTTTGCCAGAGATTGGCTTTGAATTTAAGTAGCAATTTCCTCTTGCTGTTGCTGTTGCTATTGCCATTGCCGAGGCCATTGTTGTTGGCCCGCTTGGACCTACAGCATGTAATGAAAGTTGAAATATTTGGGCCAGGGACTCGTAAGTTAGGTACGACAATAACTGTTTATATTTTCACGTGCATCGTTTCAGCAGGTAAGCATGACGCAGAAACTATTCGTAGCTCATTGGAAAGGTTCAGCATGATGAGGTATGAGTATGATGAAAACTTTGGAACTCTATGCGATTTAAATTTCATTTTTTTGCTTCATTTATGAGGAAGATAAGGCAGGACAAGAGTATGATATAAGTATATCAATTATGTTTGTGTGTTAAAAAGTGTTATGGATATATATGATGTTACATTATATATATAGACATGCTTGATATTTGATATATGAATATATTTTATTAATTGGAGCGTTGCAATGGTTATAAAACATATTAATATCTTGGAAAACCTCTAAATAAATATTATAAAATATATTCCCAAATTTTTGAATTTTAATAATATGAAATAATACTATATATATTGATAAAAAAGATAATTAAAATATTATATAGGAACATACATACATATATAATATTTTACACGTTCATTTAAAGTATTATATATATATTTATACTTATATTAGGTGGAAAACATATTCATATTAAAGTGCATCTATTGGTATTTTTAAAATATCAAACTTTGATATTTATAGCTGATCTTATTTTAAAAATTAATTTTTTAGTATTTGCATGTTTCATATAATTGCAGCACGTTACGTTAAGCGTAACAGCGTAATAAATGTACTCTTCCTTTCTCTCTCGCTCTCTCTATCTCTCTCTCACTTTATCACTCGCTCTCAAGTATCGCAGCCAAATGCGACTATGTACTAATCAAAGCTTGCGTCGTATCTAATCCTCTCTATAACGGTTGTTAACTACGTAATATGTTTGTCAATTTTCAACGTAATCACGTGCAACGTAATCCCACGTAAGGTGCTATCTAATGTCACGTAAGCTCTTTTATCACATTTAGTGCAGTGCCTGTAAACCTGCCATTCCTCCTCCTCCTCCTCCGTCTTCCCTCCCCCTCCATTCCTCATCAGCTACGAAGTGCATTTGCTTAACACATTGCCAAGAGCTGCACGCAGTTTGTTTCTCTTCCAGCAGCAGCAGTTGAGGCATCCTTCTGGCTACCATACACACACACACACACACACACACACACACACATACACACACTTACACACATTCGTGCATAATCAAATTCAATTGCTCATTCAAAACATTAAACTGTTTATTTTTGGATGGGCGTTCGACGCTGTCTTTGGAGGCATCGCTCCGTCTCCCTTCCACTCGCGTGGGTGGGTGTGTCGGCTCAAGTGGCAAAGGCACTTCATCATGCCGCCTAATCATTTGACCCACTTGAGAGTTGTGCAAATACTTTTTACGTAGTTGCCACCCCGTCGAAAAACGCCCACGCGCTCCACTGTCTGGCATGCAATCAGACAGAGCGAGACAGAGTGTGTGTGTGTGGTGGGAGGGAAAGGGAGAGGGAGAGGGAGTGGTACACACACACACACACACACACACATGAGCCTGGATCTAATCCTTTCAACAGTCGACTCCCAGTCGTGAAGCAGTTTTGCATGCATGCAGCAATCATGGTGCCGAGAGACAAGAAGAAGAGTTAGAGAGACGTGGATTCGCCCGGCTGACTGGCTGGCTGGCAGTGAAGGCAAGGAATTTCGAAAATCTCAGCTCAGTGTCAGGTTGCACGTTGAAAATTTGTCGTCATCGTGTCTCGCACACAAAAATGGCGTTAAGCATAGAATTTTGCCAAGCAGCTAAAGCAAAGAAACAAGAGGCGACATGGCGAGTGACAGTGAGTGGGAGCGAGACGGTGTGAGAGAGCGAGGAGGGGGCGATAGAGTGAGAGCTAGAGCGTGCGAGAGTGAGCGGGCCTGGAGTGGGGGCAAGGCAGCTGGGCAGAGGCAAAGACAAACACATCGCCTTGGCTGCGGCTCAAGGATAAGGCGTAAAATAATAAATTATATTTGCGTGATTTGTGTTTAGTTGTTGTTCTTCTCTCGTTGTCGTTGTTGTTGTTGTTGTTGCATATATTTTGTAATGCTTCAAATGTTGTGCATAAATTCTTCTTCTTCAGTTTTTAAAAATTTAACTTGCGTCGCGTCCTTGGCTTATGTTTTGCTTTGTTGTTGCCGCTGTCGACGCCGACTACGCCGCCGACGCTTGATTAGCAAGAGAGCGCGCAAAGCTTTCTCTTTACTGCCCGCACTCACTGGAAGGCTGCGCAGAGAGTGCCAACAGTGGACCGTTCATTTAAGAGAGTGAAAGCACGCGCTCTTAGCTTGCGCAGTGTTGTCAGCTAATTTCGAAATGTGCAATGCATTCCATTTGGAATCAGACTTTTGCCAAGTCACTTGTGTCACAGGCACCTTAAATGCGACTACAATATTTCTCACACACTTAACGCATGACTGCACACACACACACGCACGCACACACGCCGCACACGAATCAAAGCAGCATTAGTTGCGCTTTTGCTGCTTGAATGGGGCGAAGGGTCAACTTCGGTTGAGAGTTTGCAAAAACATAAACAAAACGCAACAATTTATTCGCAGCACTTTTAATCAGGCAATTCAATTTCCATTGAGCTCAGCTCATCAGTCTACAGCATCCAGCAGTATCGCCCTTTGGTCTAACAAATTGTGCTAGCTCATCGCCTGCAACCCATTAAAGCTAGAGCGCTTAAGTCCGCGTTGCCCCTTCAGGGTTGCATTTGCTTTAGCCGGCGGATTAACGTGAGTTACAAAATTACACAAAAAAAAAAAAAAAAATAAAATGAAAAGGAAAGCAACAACAATTGCTTATGGATTGTCAAGCAGATGCAGCGCAGCTACCCCAGGCAGAGAAATCCAACCACCCAAACTCAAGCCAAGCCAAAAACAATGCAACCGCAACAGCAACACTAACAACGCAACAACTGTGTGTCTGTGTGTGTGAGTGTGTACTGCGTTTGCTGGTGTGTGTGCAATGCCAATGACATTTTTGTCCCATTCCACTCTCCTTGCTCCGCTCATTTTTCACATATTTTTGCCAAACTATTTTTGGAAGCATGTACATGAGGAATGACTCCTCCTGCTCTCTCCCTTTCTCTTCTTTTGTTGTTGCTGGCACTCGAAACCGTTAATTGGGTTTTATTTTTAATGATGTTTAGGCGCGACAGAAATGCGTTTCGAAGCCCACGCTGAGCATTCCTCTTCTTCTTCAACTTCTCCTATTTGGCATCTGCAAGCAGAGAACTAACAGTTATTTATTTAAAATTCGAAGGGTGTTTTCCATGATTAATGTTCCACACTCTCAGTCGGGCATGGAGTTTGTTTTACTTTTGCAGCTAGTGTGAAAAACAATTCAGCAGCTAATTGAGCAAGTGACGATGGAGACAAAAATGTCTATTAATAGAATATGTATGTATGTATGTATGTATGTATGTGTGTATGTATGTGTGTGTGTGTGACTGTGTGTATGTATATAGAGTGATTTAAAATGCGGATAATAGATAGCTAGTTAATAAAGTGCGGGTCTTAATGGTTTCACAATTAAGTTTAACGGCTCAAAATTTGTGTGAGTATTAAGAGAGAGTAGGTGCATACACATACAAATACATATACTTGTACATTATATATCTATTTATACAAGTATTTGTATATATTTAGTTTAACTCAAAGATCAACATCAATATTTGTAGACAAATTCCAACTGGGCAGAGAAATTAAAATCCCTTGCTGTACTATTCCCCTAATGCACATTACGCCAAACTCACCTGCACAACAGGTGTGTACTTGTCGTAGGGTCAGCTAAGCCAACGCAGGCAGCAGCTACTGTAAACGCATTGAACGTGAAGCAAAACAAATACTTCCATTAAATTTACCTTTTGCACACCTACACGCGGCCTCAGTCGACGTTGATCTCTAATTTATTATCAATGCAGTTGCAGTCGGCAGCAGCAGCGACGCTGGCAGCGGCAGAGTCAGATGACACTGCAAATGCCGACAAAGGCGTGCAAGAACGAAAACAAAAACAAAAACCGGCTAATAGCAGACGAAATGCAAAGAGTGCGCCAGCTGGCAAACGAAACACAGAGATTTCAGCAGAGAGACATAGCGCGATAGAGAGAGAGCCAACGCGAGCACGACAAGGGAAGCGAAACAATTGGAAATGAAAAGGAACTAAGGAAAGTGCTTGCGCTCACTGGAAACAGCACATTCGTTGTTATGCTAGGCAGCATTATGTTTCGTTAGCTACCATCCGTTCCGTCCTGTTGGTACGTTAGTTTGCGAGCGTTTGTCGTCAGCATCGGACGTGTGTCGTGTGCGATTCGAATTGATACGTTGAATTCTTACGCGAAAAACGGAGTACAATCGTAAGCGCGTTGTAATTTTTTGGCGAATCATTTCCGTGTGCCAGCTCTAAATTAAATGCGCGACAAAGAAGCAGCAGAAATCAAAATATAATATTTAAGCTGACGAGCTGAGCGTTGCAATTTTTGGCGCCGCGCGCGAAAAACTCATTAAAAAGTTCGACGCTTGACATGTTAAATATGCACAATAAACACGCGGCACAACAAGGCAAACATAATTAATTGCCAACGCTCGTTTCAGTAGCTCTGTCTCTGTCTCTCTCCCTCTCTCTTACTCTGTCCTTCTTTCGTCTTGTTTACTTCTGTGCCCGTCTGTGTTTGTGTGTAAGTGCGCCAGTATCATTGTGTGTGTGTGTGTGTGTGTTATTTAAAAATCAAAATTAATTGCATTTCAAGCATATTTAAATACGCATAAACGCTGAAGAGCTCAACGGGAGTTTGCGGTTTCAATTGTGAGTAAATAGCGAACAACAACAACTGAAACGCCAAACAACGACAACAACAACAACAACTGTCGCCGCTGCTGCTACTGCTTGTTGTGCGCGCAATTTCCGGTTTCCGTTTCCTCTACGCGACGTTCGCGAAGTTCTAAAAAAGAAAGAAAAAAACGTTGCTGCCCACCAAATTTGTCAACAGCAGCAATAACAGCAACAGCAGCAAAACAAAAAAAAGTGTTAAATAGCAGTAAAGTTCTCCAGTGTTGCCTGACCAAGCAAAGGCCTGGAGCTATTTCGCCTGCAGCTGCAGCGTTGCCAATTCCAATTTGAAAATTCAAAATAATTGCCGAAAAAGTAAAAAAAAAAAATTATTAATTTACAATAGCAACAGCTGATTGCTTACTGTTAAAAAATATATTTAAAAAATAAATAAAATAAAAAGCGCTGCCCACTTGGCGGCTGCTACTTTCGTTTTCTCCGTAACAACAACAAATTCAACACGGTGGACACCGAACTGGCTCAAAGGAACAACAACAAATTGAAACAGGTTGGTGGAGCTGGAACTTCTATTTCACAAATGTCTTTGCTCTTGAGTTTATTGTTCAGGGCCCAGCAGCAACAGCAAATATATATATATGCTAGACGTTCAGATAACACTTAAAAGCATAAATTACACGATAGGAAGATACTTCTTAATGGGAAAAATGTATTTATACTTTTTATTATATATCTATTTTTTTTTAAATAATAATAATATAATAATAATATAAATAATAATATAAATAATGTAATTTAAACAGTCTGTCTATGTATTTGTATACTCTAAAATATATTCTAAAATAATTTAAACACAAACATAATTTTATTTTGTATGTATGATTTGTATTAAAGGGTAAAAATAATAAATAAATAAATAAATAATATTTTTGCACTCTCAAATACGTTCCACAAAAATTAAAAAAAAATTCAAAAAGTCTTTACTAAAAAGAAAATACATAGATCAAGAAAATAATATTATTTATTTTTTAAAACTTACACATATGAAAAACAAAATAAAGTAAAATGAATAAGAAGATAAAGTAAATTTATTACTGAAATAAAATTGTAAATAGTTTTTGTAAATTTAATTTCAGTACAAATGAATACTAATTTTTTTCTTTTTTTTTAATGAAATTTTAGATAAGTATATTATTGGTTATTTATTTATTATTATTTTTTTTTTTTTTTTTTTTTTTTTTTTTAAGTGTTTATAATATAACTATATATATACTTTTAATGCTGTTTGGACGTGAACAATCTGATAACATATTTAAATATTAATTCCTTAACATATACAAATATGTAAGATTTGCATGATTTAATGTATATCATCCCACCTGCCCCTGCTCTATAGGGTATACGCAAATGGTGGCGTGTAAGGACAAGCAATAAAATGCGCGCCAAAAAGCAGGCAACAAAAGGCGAAACGCAAAGGTGCGAGAGCGCCGCCAGTGACTGTGAGGGGGGCGAGCGGGGGGTTGTGCAGTGCAGGTGCGAAATGTTTATGTGGCACATAAAACTAGCGCGCACCGTGTCGCATTGTTGTTGGTTTTCCCCAGCTGGGAGTAGGATTGCTGCTCGACGTTGCGACGCGTCGCGCTAGGGTTGCCATTTTTATTTTATGAACTTTTATTATGTTTATTTGCTCTGGCTCTTGTTGTTTTTATTTTTGCATTTGCTTTTTATACTCCAGCGCCCAGCTGCCTGCTTGGCTGCTGTAAACAATAATCATAATAATCGTAATCACAGTCGCAGCCCACGTCGGCGTCGTCGTCGTCGTCGTCGTCGTCGCCGGCAGAGCAGCAAGTGCGAGCTTTGATTGACGGGGGAGTATCCTGTAAATATCTTTAAATTTGGGGAATGCAAAAATAAATTAAATTGGAGTTATTTTAGATTATTTAATAAATTGAAAGCATTTGAAGCAAACAATCTTTGTAGGAAAATTGACAATATGTAAAGATTTCTGGAATTTAAAGGAGGAATTCTAAATTAGAAATAGAAGAAAAAAGAGAAAACCCATCATTTGTAATTTATATTAAAAAATCACTTGAAAGTTTGTAGAATAATCTCAAGAAAAATGGAAAAGGAAAGGAGTAAATAGAAATGTATTCAAGAAAATCATTTTATAAAAAAAATAAATAAACAGAAAATATTCTATAAATATTCTATTTGCACATTTTGTAGTATATGCATTTTTTTTTTTTTTTTATTTAGAATGAAATTGTATTACAATTTAATGATTTTATAATGATTACTTAAATACTTCAATATACAACAATAATGAAAAGTATATAATTTCGTTTCTTTTTCTATAATTTATTTTATTTATTTCAGCCTTTTTTAGTGGAAAGCATATTAAATGATTTATTTCACTTATGTTTATGATAACAAATTTACTTATAATATGATTTCATTATATCTTTTAAAAAATAAAACTATTATTGTTTGTATTATATATATATATTTTTTTAAATTTTAATATTAATGAAGGTGTAAATTCACTCTATATATATTTATTTTTATATGATTTTATAATATTAAAAAAAATGATTATTATTATATTTTTAAATAAAATAAATATTTTAAAATAATACTAAAGAAAAAGTAATGAAATTATATTTTGTATTATTATGATTTTATTATATATTAAAAACTTTAATTATTAGTTTTAAATATGCATATTTTTTTTAAAATATTTAAATATTTTGTTAAATTATATATAGAAATTTAGATTATCTTCCAAGAGAATAGTCATGCAAAGTTTTCTTTATAGTGCCCTTCGTCTCTTACATACCCTCACGTACCCACATCATACCCACTTTAATTGCACTTGTCTGTGTAGAGGGTATGAAGAGCGGGCAATGGGACTAAAGCGACGCGTGTTTTAGGCACTTCGTGTTGCTTGTTTTTAGACGCTTTCGCACGTTTGTTCGCACCTAGTCAAGCGCTCACACAATAGGCAGGCACACACGCACACACGCACACACACACACACGCTGGTGTTGTATGCCTTGTACTAAATTGCGCACAATTGAAAGCATACTTTCGGCCGGCTGCGAGCATTTAGTGTGCACTTCTTGGCCAACGCGCACGCTAACAGAATTTGAATGCAAATGTCGCCTGAGCCATCATCTACTCAGCCTCTGGCCTCTGCCCCTCGCAGCTCCATTGCTTTATTTATCGCACTTTCCTGTTGGCTCTCTCACTCTTCTCAACTGTGGCATTCTTTTTGGGCGCGCACCCCAGAGACATTTGCCTGCGCTGTCGTTGTTTTTGTTTGTCATTTTCTTCTTCTTCTTCTTAAAAAAAGGTTGTATTTTTTATTTATTCAACATTACATTAAGCTAACCTTTCATTTCGAGTTAACAATATAATATTCAGTTATTGTTTGCCTGAATTATATTTTGAATGAAAATGAATTCCTGGGAAATAAATTCATAATTTTTTATAGTGATTTACAATTACATATAAGAGTCATTTTTTTGTGGAATTTAAATAAATGGTCTAAGCTTCTTAAATTGCAGCTATAGGTATGGAAAGTTTATCTCTTTTTTATGATAAAAAAATATATATTTATACTAAATATCTAAGTTTAAATATGATTTTTGAATTAGGTTCAAAAGGAATGTTGTCTATAAAAAGTTTTAAAGTACTTTTTAAAAAGTTGTATAAAAAAGAATTTTGTAAAATAAAATATATTTGTATTTTACGTAATAGGTCAGATAATACTGAAAGAGACAATATTATTTATATATGTTATTTAATATTGTATAATATATAGCATCAAGTGCTGATAAAAATTCTTCATTTGGTTTAATGAAATAATTATTAATAAATGAAATTGAATTTAAAGTTGAAGTTCGCTAGAATCTCTTAAATATTATATAAATGTAATTAAAAAATGATAATTTATCAGTCTGAAAAAATAGCAGAAATTTAAATTCAAAACAACTTCAGCCTTCTATTTGAATAAATATTCTGCTATTTAATAAAATTTAAATTCTTTGGCAATTCTATTTATAGACATTTATAATTGCATATTTGCTTCATTACAAACGCTTTCACTTTGAAATGTTGCTAATGATTTGCCATTTTGATGAGGCCATCAAAATTCCTCGGCAGCTAATTGAACCTAATACGCTAAATCAATAATATTAAGACAGGAGGTCAAACAATGCATGTCTGCGCGCCGCTGAGTGCTTGAGTGTATACACATGTATGTGTGTATGTGTGCGTGTGTGGGTATTTGTGTGTGGCTGCTGAGGCATAATTTCATTAGATTGGCCCTGGCCATAAGGCTTATCGACTACGTGGCTTAATTAGATTAATGAAAAATAGGCTTAGCCATGGCCAGCGAACGAAAGTGGCTTAAAGCCATTGTGTTTAAGCCAAATAATGAATACACTCACGCATTTCACTTCAACTTGTGGAAGATAACTTAAGGTTTTCCCTGGAAAATTGCAGGAAATTTTGGAGAATTGAATTCGAGCATAGCCGCAAAAGTCTTCAAGTCTTCATTATGCAACGCTCGGCTGCCATTTGGCAGTCTCTAATAAGGGAAGCAGCCAAAGCCAAAGGAAACTTATGGCCAAACATTTTTGGGCTGGCCAACAAATTTGTCGAACTGTTTAAAACTGAACGCTGTCCGTGACACACAACAAATTCAACGTTCATGAGAATGGAATTTCCGTTTTTGTTGTTGTTGTTGTTGTAATATCCAGTCCCCAGTACATAAGACTCGAGGCTCCAGGCTCGTAGCTTCGAGTTCCATGTTCCATTGCTGCAAGCATTTTATGTTTTCAAATTAATTTTAAACAATTTTCTTCATTTTCCTTTTATTTGGTTTTTTCTTCTTTTTTCGTTTTCGTTTTCTATGCCCCGCTTGGCTTTTCGCTGGCCAAGTTTTGCGCGAGTCCGAGTTTTTGACATAATCTATTATAAGCGCTTATAATAATTTCAGCGTCAAGTTTTCTCTTAGTCTTGTGGGGTGGGGACCAATTGGCTGGCTGGGGGCTGCTTTTAATTGTAGGCGTGGCCCAGACTTAATGAGACCAGTTTTGAAATGTGCGCCAGGGGTGTGATTTCCTGGTGGGCAAATGCCAACAGAACAGAATTTAATTAATATTTATGCATGTATTCCAAACGCGTTTGCTGCCCAAATCAAGCCAAGCCGAAGAGAAGAAAGTGTTGCCAAAGGTCTGCTAAAAGTGTTGGGCAATTTGCGAATATACTTGCTCAAATGTAGCAGCATTAATAAATCACGATAAAATTCACAAAAGTTACCTTCGAAATCACTGTGGCTGCCACTTGCGGTTCTTTTTACACACGCACACACACACACATAGTAGGGCCAGCTTATGACAGTGACTTATTGTAGGCGGCTTTTAGGTAGCATTATGAGAGAAAGTGTGTGTGTGTGTGTGTGTGTGTGTGCCCATACATTTAATAAAACAAAAACTTAAGTAACTGTGAGGTCTGTGAAGGCAAAGACTCAGCATTTTGTTACTTGAATTGGAAATAATTTTATTTAAAAATGTATAAATAGAAAACTTAGTTTTGTAGTAAATGTCGAACAAGTCTTTAAATAAGATATATAAATAATATATATAAATAAATAATATAAATATTTAGTTTAAATTTTATAAAAATATTTTGCTTCATTTTTGTTATAATAAAATATATTTTAGATAATATAAGTTATTTTTTTTAAATTTTATTTATTTATTTGTATGGGACACTTTTTTAATCAATTTACCGCGTACAAAAGTTTTGTGCTTAAAATGTTGTTAGCTAAGAGCACATGATACATTGTCCTTTTTAAATTTTTTTTGTAATATGGAAATTGATTTATTAGAGTTTAACATAGGGAAAATCAATTAATTATATATAAAATAAATATGAATTTTTAATTTTGTAGTTATATAGAACAAGTCATTTAATTATATTAAACACTTTACTTTTATGATATATTTCATTTACTCAAAAGGCTTTCTTTATATTTTATATCATAAAATTTTTGTAGAAATATGTATTATAAATAAAATAAATAAAATTATTAATTATTAATAGTTAATGTAAATACTTGTGAATATTAAGTGATATAAATAATTAATTATAAATAAATAAAAATAATAAAATAAAATAATACAAAAATCTAAAGACTAACAATAATTATAACCAAGAAGACATTTCTTAGGGGCAGAAAACGATTTTAGGATATAGTAAGGTTTCTGGGATCAGAATTACGTTTAGCTGTTTAGATGAGGACATGATTCAGCATGTCTTGAGTGTGGTATCGTCTAAGTCTTCTCCCCGTAAGCGTGTGCCTAGTTGTTTAGTACCTAATTGGTCAGGCTATTTGTATGAGAATTTATTCACTCTAGGCAGTGTTTGACCATCGCCTGGACTTTGTCTTCAATTTTAGTAACCCTGAGATATTATTCTAAATCTATATTCTAAGTCTATTGTTTATTGCAAATCACTTTCGCTCTTTAAACTACTTTTCTCTTTGTTTTGCTTAAGCTTTAAAAGATCTCTTTTAATCGATATATTCTGATAGTTTAATATTATATATATATATATATTACATATACAGATATATACATGTACATATATATAGTATACACTTGCACAGTTCATGTGCAATATGCGAAAAGTCGCTTTTAGCTAAAAATTTTGCCAGTGTCGGTGCCAAAAAATGCAAATTTAAAATGCGTTGGCATGTCAAAAATCCACACATACTCACACACACATACACATACATGTGCCTGGAGTGTGGCACAGGGTGCAGCTGCAGACAGTGGCACAAGGGGGCCAAATGCGATGAAAATCGATAAACGAGACACTTGTGTGTGTGTGTCTGCGCTTGTCGAGGGTTAAGCTTTTAGTAGTATCTTTTGCTATGCAACTTCCATACACGATTTTGGCAAGCGTACAACAAAACGTACGTATAAGAGACAAAGAGGGAGACTGGGAGAGGGAGAGCGCAATAGAGTGAGCGAAAAGAGAGCTGGCAACAAATAGCTTAATAGGAAATAGCGTAAAAGCGTCGCCAGAATCGCCCTAACTATAGATACATATACATATATATATGTATAGTTATATGTGGGAGGCAGCGCTGATAAGGCGCATGGGTTGCCCATGGAATGAGCCTGGTGTGGGCGGGGCTTGCACATAACTGTGCTAGCGAAAAAATCCTTGCACGTATCGCGCTCAAGAAATCGGCAAACGCATTGGCATGTCCTTTCCATCCATTGTTGTAGCTGTGATGCTTCTTCATTTCGTTGCTCTTCTCGCTAATGTTGTTGTTGTTGCTGCTGTAGTTGTTGCTGCTGCTGCTGCGCAAGGGTTAAGGCGTATCGGAAAGGGGTGCAACAGCGGAGGTCGCTTATCGGATAATGTCGCCCCTCGCACTGTGACTGTGTCTGTCGCGCTGTGCGGCATTAGTCAAATGCAAATTTTTATAGCAGCCCTCCTCTGTCTGTTTACTGGCAGCGCCGATAAGCGCCTCGCATAAGCGTATACCCCAAATGGATTTTCAGCGCCAGGGCGAGCCAAAAGGAAGGAAGCTGCTCCCGCAGCATTTAAAGAAGCCCCCAAATTACAATGTATTCGCGCAGATTAGCGCATGTGAAAGTGAAACAGGTGTGGCTAAATATTGAATATTTTGTGAAAACGTTGGAAAATCGCTGATTATTTGAATCACTGGCGGCTTAGATGTTGAAAGCGAGCTAAAAGGGTTTTAATATATTTATTAGAAAACAACGAAAAAATAATATGAAATTATTATATTTTATATATATTTTATTGATAGCAGAAAATTATGTTTGACGGAGTGAAATCAACTTAAAACACAGAAAATAAATGAACGAACATAAATGTAGTATTATTATATACACACACATATTGAAAATACATAAAAAATACTAATATTCAAGAATTAACAAAAAAAAAAAAAAATTTAACAATGTATATAAACAATTTATAATAAGAATATAATGACAAAAATGCAGAAATACAAAAAATTTGCATAATGCTAATTTAATATTTGAAAATCACGTATTATCATTATACAAAATTACATTTTTACTCTTACATTTTATATTATTAATTAAGATTATTAACGATTATTATTAAAAAAAATTAATTAAAATAAAATAAAGAAAATTTAATTTGTTGTGTTTCATAAAAAAAATATATAATAAATTATTAATATTAATTTACAAAAAAAAAAAAAATAAATAAAAGTAAAACAAAAATTAAATAAATAAAATAATTCCTTGTCCATTTGTATTTCAATCATAACTTTTATTTTCAATATTTTTTTTTTTAAATATTCCTATAAAATTTTATTTACTGTCTACATACCGAATTTACAAAAGGTTTTTATGAAAAAGAAAAAAGAAAAAATAGTAGCTGAACCTACGTATGTATATTTAAATATATGTATTATATTTTTTAATAACAATAAATGTGTTTATTAAAAACCATTTCTGCTTAAGATGAGCCTCAAAAGCCCAACGAATATGGCATTCGCTTGCTCTTTCAATTTTTAAAGTATATTCCTTAAAATAGCTGAAGCATCAGCATCCGCAACAGCAGCAACAACAACTACAACAACAACAATCGCATTACCGTCTAACGGAAGCCGCCACAAATGAACAACATTGGCACGACCTTCCCAGCAGTGCCGACGTCTGCCCGCCACATCCCGAAGGGGCAGGCTGCATCACGCGCCCCGAAGTAGGCAATAAGCAACGTGTTTGTGTATGTGGCACAAACATTTTAGCGTATTTTTATTACACATGCAGGCGAGTACGTCTCTGTGTGTTTGTGTGTGAGTGTATGTCGACAGGCTCATTGCTGAATTTATGAAAATTTTTGCCCTCTGATATGGGAAGCTGGAAAGCTGAGGGTTGGGCTGAAAAACATTAGCACCCAATAGAGTTTAATGCGTGCGTGTCAGCCTACCATGCTGTATGTGTGTGTGTGTGTGTAGAGTGTAACCCCCAGCGGATGTGTATCCTGTCTGCGTGTGGCCCCAGCTGTCGGGCTCCTGATGCCGATGCCAATGCCAATGCCAATGCCTAACGTCAACGCTGCCAACGCCAGCGCCAATTTGCGGCTTAACATCTTTGAATTATTGAGGCGCGTTGGGGTCGGCACACACATACACACACATACACCCATAGCTATAGATCGAAAGCCAGTGGAGGCTTCCCCACAGTTCCTTCAGTCGCTCAGTCCAGCTCAACTTTGCGTGCTTTTGGCCAAATTAAAATTTTATCAAAATGAAATTTGCGGTTTTTGTGTGTTTAGTTTCAAATTTTTGAAGTGATTTTTCGTTGCTTGTCTGCTGAATGTTGTTGGTGTTGTTATTGCTTGTTGTTGTTGCTGTTGTTGTTGTTGCTGCTGTCGTGTCCCCGGCTGCGTTTGGCATTTCCTGAGGCTGAGCGGAAGTTTTGGTTTATGAAAGCTGGCAGCGAGAGATATGCTCTGCGAATATTTTAGTTTCGACAACAAAAGCGCGATTCCAGATTCCAAAATCGACTGGCTAAACGTAGACTTTGGCATTCTTGTGTAGCTGCATATTAAATGAGCATTGGGTATTTGCCCTGGGACTGGCAGTGTGTGTGGGCCAGTGTGTAGTCGTGTGTGCGTGTGTGTCTGTAGAATAAACATCAAGTATACGCCTCGCATAAATAGAAAATGCGGCGAGCCAGTCGGCAAATGTTTATTCTCAAATTGATATTGACATAGTAGCTGTTGCAATTGAAAAGAGAGCAGAAAATAAATGTAGATTGAATTCTGTGATGAAATATGAAATTTCAATGTGAATAGTTGGGTATACCTGTATGCAAAGTAGTGGTAGAATTTTTTTCAAGATTAGCTGAACTGGATGAGGAGCAACTCAGGCAGAGTTTTGTAAGCTTTTTAACCGATAAAATACAAATACAACCCAAAGACTTCTAGGCAAAATAACCATATGAGATCTGTAAATAGATGTTCTGAGCCCTCAGTACTTGAATAACCTTCTATATTTTTTGTTAAAATATAATATTTTGTTAAATAAATTGCCATGACTTATTCAAGTTACCCACAGTCCAATTTTTTTTTTAGACTTGTATAAAAATTTAACTCTTTTTCTTCTGCTTACACTTCCTTTACTTCACAATTCCTGCTAGAACTCAACAAAATGTTAAATACACCTTCATCCACAACCAATTGTCAAAGGCTCAAAGTAAACATCAGGCATCTCTCGGGATGTGTTATTTATAGCCGGCTGCTCGATGGCCCAGCCTAACCTAACAAAAATGTTGTTCAACTGTTTGCCCGTTCATTAATTCAATTCAATTCCATCGCATTCAATGCCATTTGCTTATAGATGAGCGCGATTATAATTCACTTTTAATAACGATTTTCTGTGCCGTCAGCTACTTTCTGAGGGCTTGTAAATCTCGTTTTATGCCCCAAACGAAAACTTTACTGACATATTTTCATATAATCTGCACCTTTATTGTCTCATCTTAGGCTATCTGCCTCGCTCTGCCCTCCACTTGCTCCCACTCTGATTCTTTATCTTTCTTTAATTTTTTTCTTGCTCTGTTTTCGTTTCGGCCCTCGCCTTGCCCCGCACTTGTGTTTACATTACACTTTAACTAAGCCGCCTAAAATTATGCAATAAACTTTACTTTTACGTGTCTCCCAACCACTTGGCATGTGCCTGCCGCCCAGTCCTGCACACCTCCCCTTTCGTACATTTATTTATATTGTGTGCTGTTTTGTTATTCGTTTCTTGTTTTTTTTTTTTCTTTTCTTTTTGGCCGCTGCCGCACTTATCCTTGCGATTTTTGATGTTCGCGCATTGTAGCTCGTTAGAGCGGCCAGCGAGGTGGGCGGAATAGGGAATTGGTAGATGGGAGCCGGGAGCTGGGAACTGGGGGGCCAAGATGCCAGCGCGGCGTTGCAAATCTTATTTGATGATGCCACGGCAAATACTTTAATTTATGCAGTAATCCTATTACAAAAAAACAGCAACAACAACAGAAGCAGGCAGCAGCAGCGACAAACGGGACGAGCTTGATGGCAACCATAAAACAAAACAAAAGAAAACGGAAAAAAATCACTAAGCATTCCACATATGGCATTGATCGACTGACAGTTACTCCTTATTCTATAGTATAAATATTTTGTTTGTTCATTAATTTTTCTAAATTGTAAATCAGAAATTTTCTTTTTTAATTATATTGTTTGTAATTATTTATTATACTAAAATTTATAATAATATTTAATAAATTATGTTTATTAGTTTCATATATGATTATTGGAGATTTTCTAAAAATTATTTGACAGTGATTAAAACTCTTGAACATTTCATATTAAAAAAAAAAATAATAAAAAAAAAAACACCAATTATATACTAAATTGTAAATAAAACATAATAAAAAAATTATAAAAATTTTGCACATAGTTCAGTAAGTAAAAAGCCCTTGGTTTTATTTAATATATTAATTTTAGTTTATTTCATTTTTTTATTTTATTTAGGATGTAATCAGTATTTTATTTTATATATATAGATATTATTTATAAAAAGTACATTTTTTATAAATCACGAAAACTTCAGCAGATGTAAACTAATTTAAATATATTTTATTCAATTTTACTTTTAATATAAATATTATTATTTCCTTATATTTCTATATGTAAACTTTTAAAATTACTTACAAAAATATCTGACAAATATATCACTTATTATGGTTTAGTGGAGTATTATACTTGCCTTCGTTTACAGGGTATAACGAGGACAGTGACAACAACAATAACAACAACAACAATGCATTTATGCCCTGACTAGATTCTTACTTTCTTTGCCCAGTTGGTTGAGCATTTTATTTTGTTTTCATTTCGTGGACCAAGAACCTGTGCCCAATTCCAGGCCTTCCTTGCCACGCCCACAGTCCACAGTCCACAGCCCAGCGCCCACAGCCCACCGCCCATTGCCCAATCCCTTAGTTCATAGCCGATGCGACTCATTTGCATTTTCTGCGCGTTTGCCTTTGGGTTCTGGTATTTTGTTTTTCTTCTTCTTCTTCTCTTCCCGTTCTTTCTTTTAGCTGTTGTCTTTTGCTTTTGTATTTTCATTTTGTGCGCCTTTAGCTTTGCTATTTGCCGCATCTTCGCGTCTTAGCAGCAATTCAATTTATTTTAATTTCTGCTTTTAACACAAAAAATTACCAATTCAATTTTATGACTTTATTCCATGCGCCCCCGTGGCCCCTCTGGCCCCTCTGGCCCTGTGGCATGGCCACGTGGAGCATTTCACAAAAGCAGCTGCCATAGATCTGCAGCTCGCTTGACACCGAATCGAAGCAAATGCCGCTAAGAAGAAGAAAAAATACAATACAACAAAACGTGCAACGAGCGCGAAGTGGCAGGAGCAGGCGCAGGAGCAGGAGTAGGAGTAGGGGCCAACAAAACAGCTTTCAGCACTTGTCTATATATAAGAGTTTAAATATATATATAATATATATATACATCTTTCTATATGTAGATATATCTGTGTATATATATCAGCTTTATTGCAAGTTGTTTGCGCTATTTTTTGTTTTTTTTTTTTGTAGGTTTTTTTCCGCTCGGTTCCTTAGTTTCTCAATGCAAACAGCTGCCTCAGCTCCTGCCTGCTTTCGGTCGCTTGTCATCTTGTATCGCACTATGCAAATCACTTTATAAATAAATTTGTGAAGCGTTTGGCAAACTTTACTCAGCTCAGTATGTGCTCTTAGCTACACGATTCTCGGCCACCCCCAACCCCTTTGCTGCTACTCATTCGCTTGTCTCTCAGCTCACATTGAAAATCAGCTTAAATCGATGCAAGTGTTAATGGAATGGGGTTGTCTATGCTCCCAGCAGGAGTTGGATAGAATTTAGGGGGAGCGGGGTGTGAGAGATGGAGCTGATGTACGTGACTCAGTGCTTGTAAGCTAATCGGATAATATATCTTGGGGCTTGTTCATTGTGCATTGGCAGAAAGCGTATGTATATGTGTATGTGTATGTATATTGGGTTCAAGTAAATAGTTTAGCAAGTAGTTTATATATGTATGTATATATGATAGAAAATGCCAGCTCTGATATTATTAATCCACTTTAAATATTTTATATATGGAGTGACTGAATATCATCTTCAATCTACCTTCAATTCATTAGCCATTGAAAAGCAGACAAACAATGAATACGAACAAGAGAGCTGCCTAAACAGTCAATCAAAATGCTTGGGCTGTGATGGCACGTCAAAGGAATAACATCAAACATTAATAAGCAGCTCAATGCTCCCTCTCTCTCTCTCACACACTTTCTCTCTCTGAACGTGACACTTTTTGCCGCTGAATTTATGTAAAACACGGCGGAACAGCGGAAACCTTTAGCAAAAGGGAGCGGACTGATGGCAGCTCACTCAATCAATGATGATGCCGCGTCCCGTTTTCCCTGCCCACATTTGTCTCTCATTTTAGCTGGGGGCGTGGCATGGCGATAAAAAGCAAATATAGTCAGTCATAAACATTTCATGAAGACACAACAACAACAAGAACAGCGGAAAAATACGTAAAAATAACTGAAGTAAGCAGAAAGTTGCTGCGTTTATCAAGGATGAACTGCAGTAAAAATGGGGCTAGGTAATAAAAGCAGCCAAGCCAGGAGAAAGTCAGCAGCAAAACAGGATGTGGACGAAGTCTACTGAAATGATGTAGAATAAACAAAAATGTAATATGCCCGACGGTCACAGAGAACAGAGAACACAGAGGATAGAGCACAGCTCAGCGCGGCTCAGCTCGGCCAACATTTAGAAGGAGGCGAACAACATGTGGCAACGCCGCAACGCCGCAGCTGCCCTGGGTTATCCAACACTGACGCTCGCTCCCTTGGCCAATTGTTAAGCACCGAGAGACTAGACAGGGACACAGTGACAAAACCAAAAGATGTTCGACATTTACACACGAAATGGCTGGAGACTGAGTGCATAAAGTCGCGGCACAAGCGAAAACCAATTTCGTGTTGGTCTTTAAATGGCGAAACACAGACTGCCAGCAGCAGCAGGAGTAGCAGGAGGAGGGCTGCCATCAGCAGCTGCCTCCTGCTCTAGCGTTTGGCTTGTTGTTATTTTGGCATTGGTTAAAATGTAAATTTTATCTGCACGTTAAATGGCTATAGAAACAGATACAGCTATAGATTTAGCTATAGATACAGCTAGAGATACAGTTACAGCCACAGCTTCAACTTCAGCTCGAGCCAATGCGATTTTTATGTGACAGAAAATCTGTGGAAAATGCTTTTGCTATTGGCTTTCCTCTTTATTTTTTTTTATGGCGAATCGTTGAGCAAAACTAAACTAAAACCGAACGAAATTGACTTAGTGTGTGTGAGAGATAGAGTGTCTGTGTGTGTGCACTCCATTCGATTGATAAGCATGCCATTTTTATATTGGTTTTTGGCCAGTTTTGCTTGTCAAAGACTCGAGCACAAAGTGTTGCAATGAAATTGCTCAAGCACAGTTTTATGCCATTTAGTTAAATGTTTAGTTTTCTTTTGCCTAAATGAAAGTAGTCGGCGAAGCCCTGAGATTACTAAGAAATTATTATAAAATGGAAGATTTGTGTTTAAATATTTATATGTAGCCCTAGTAAACAAATCATATTTTGATTCTTTGCATTCCTATATATTTATATAAATATCATACAATATGAAATTCCTTATCATTGTAACCATAATAGACTTTTCATTTTTCTATTTTCTCAAATCCCTCAACGAGTTTTTCCCTTCACAAAGCTCACTTACATTTAGTGCAATTTGATCCTATGAAATATTTCTTGTGTTTGCGAAGAAAAATTTATTTTGCATTTACTTTTGCAATACTTTGTTTATCTTGTGCTTGAAATTGGCATAGAGAAAAGTGTGTTTCTTTTTTTTTTTTTTGGAAAATTAACAAATATAAAATGTTTGAAAAGTGTTGCCACATGGTCGAGGGACTGCAATTGTTATTATCTTGCCATCATTTTTGCTGGCATACTGCATTGGCAACGCACTTTTATCTAAATAGAAACTGACAACATCTAATATTTGAGGTTCTCTCTCATCTTCTCTTCTACTTCTTTCCTTTCTTTTTTTGTGGTAGGGTGGCAACACTTGCCAGCTGGCCAGCGTTTTCTAGCTTTGGATTCGTAGCTAAATAAAAACATTGCTTTAATATTTGCTCTTAATTAAATTCGAGTTCTCTCGAGCGTAAAGCCAAAACCGGAAAAATAAGAAGAAGAAAAAGAGGTGCAGAAACTGAATTGGAAACTTTTGCGAGAGAGTGGGACAGAGAGAGAGATAGAGAGTGAGAGAGTGAGTGCTAAAGGGGGACAGCCATCTGTATAAGTAAGCTGGTAAAAACCACTTAATCCAATTTAAGAATGCAAGCATTGAGCCTGTGTGTGAGTGTATGCATATGTGTTGAGCGTTTCGCATGCATTATGCAGTGCTGGAAAATATATTTTTATTTCTTCCACTTCCACCTCTACTTCTACTTCTAGTTCTTGTTGCCTTAAAGTATGCGTAGCTTTTGTGCTCTTCAGGGGTTTTTATCACTGCTAAGCCATAAAATTGTTGGGGATTGCCATTTATTTAAAGAGCAAATGCAAAATAACTGTTCTAAAATATTAGTAGTTTCCTAGCCAACAGAGAGCGTGTGTGTGTGTGTTTGCTTGTTTTTTCTCTCTCTCTCTAGTTGGTCCAGTTGCTGGTCATAAATTTTGGAGCAATTTTTTTCGCTGCTGCTCACATTACACGAGCCCAGATTAAGGTTTCACACACAGACACAGAGACAGAGCCAACCCCAAGTCGAATGGGCAGCAGTATATTTTGCATGCTTACACAAATTTTTCGTCGTTTTCGTGTAGCTACCCCCCGTCGCATCTTATCAGCAAGGGATGCTCTGGCTGGCCATTGTTTGGCCAGCAAATTTATATATTAGGTCATTAGGTTTGTAATAATTTGTTTTGGGGCACATGTAAATGTTTGTCGTAGTTCTTGTTATTGGCATCATTGTTAATGTCAGCGCTTGGGGCCATTAAATGGTCCCACTCACTCTCTGTCTCTCTCCCTCTCTCTCTCTGTCTCTCTGCAGGCCCATGTGGGCTATTAGGCAGCATTGCGTTTTAATTAAGCCTAAACTGCAGCTGGCCAAAAACTAGGTTATGCAATTTTAATGGCCCTTTGCCTATGCAGCGCCTACAACTATGCGATAAGTTGCTGCATTTTTGAGTAGTTGTCGTTCGAGTTGCTAAACAATTTTCTAATTAAATGATTTTCGCCTGCAGGGCGACAAAACTATGCACAAAAACTATTTCGGCGCCATTCACATTCGCATTCGCATTTCGATTTGGCAGAGGCCGAAACTACACTTAATTAAGTTTTTGCGCCATGATTTCGGAAATTGAATGTCGGCCCACAAATAGCCCAAAACTCTCCCCTAAAAGTCCGCTGATAGTATTTTTTTGTTGGTATTTTGTTGTTGCTGTTGGTCGGCCTGCGTTCGGTTTGTTAATTCGCATGCTAATGCCGCAAAGTAGGCAATAAAATTGCGCAAAACTAGTTTAGAGCACCGTTCCGGCCGTAGCTATGCTTTCAGCTATGGCTGTAGCTGTTGCTATTGCTGTAGCTCGGTATCTGTGCCAGTGCCAGGAAATGTCTCAGTTTCGGTGCGTAATTTTCTAGCAAGCACTGTCTGTCCTCTGTGCGTGTGTGTTGTCCACTCTGTGTGCCTTTTGCTATTTATGTTCGCATGTCCATGAGCGCATGACCTCCATATAAAATAAATTACTTTAGTTATCTAAATGCTTTACCTACAAGCATACACAAATACATGGAGGACATAAGACACACTCTCTGTCACACACACACACATACATATATACGTTATGCCTGCGCTCTTCTTCTCTCTTTCACTTACTCTCTTTCTCTTGTCTTTTCGCTGCGTTGTCTTCGAGCTTCTTTTTTTATGATTTTTTTCATAGACACAATGGTTTTGAAATATATTCTTGAAATGGGGTAGCTTAGCTAAGATATTGAATCTTCATCTTATTTTCAGATATAAATATTATTTAGATTATGTTGGGAATGTTTTAATATATAATATAAGCTTTTCAATTTATAGGGAATATTTTAATTCATTTAATTAAATTATTTTACTCCGCACAAAAATTGATAATTATGATGTGTTTTGTCTAGTTATCTAACTGTATTATTATATATTAATAAATGTTGCTCCATTTCATTATATTTTACTTGGTTGCCAATTAAAAATTATTTTTACCTTTTTTATAATAAGCATTTTATGTGTTAACCTCATAAATAGTTTGTAAACAACTCTAGAATGGAAAAAGCGGAAACAAAAAATTGATTCTGTAATTTTAGAGTTCTGATTATTATTAAATTAATTTTTTTATTTTTAAATTAATATTAAAAATCTGAATTTATGTATATATAAATATATATATATTTGATTAATATTTTATTTTATTTATAATTTATAAATATTTATAATTTATATATATTTATAATTTGTATGTATTTATAATTTATATATATCTGATTATTATTTTATTTTGTTTACTTATTATTTATTTTTTTTTTTATTATTGTTATTTAAGTGTTGAATAAAATAGAAAGAAAAAGAAATAGACTCTGAAATCGTTTATATCTGTTTCTCTTTTATTTTTTGCTATATATTTATTTTGTTTTTAAATTATTATTTTGAAGTGAAGAATAATATTAATTATATATAATATATTCCTGAATAGCTTCTCCAGCGTATATTGTATTCGTTCTCAAAATTTGGCTGTAATATGTTGACCCTCTTTGCTTGGCGCTCATTTCTGCGCATCCCTTTTGGAGCTCGTCTTTTTGCTTTTAGCCAAACAAATGATAACAATAAATTACACTCTCGAGATTTGGACGAGCTTAAGTATGAAGTGCAGCCAGTCGATGTCGATGCGCCCTGCCAAAATAATGAAGGCAGAGCTGTGTGGGTGAGCGAGGGCGTGGAAGGGGCAGGGGCGAGGGCGGCGGGTTCACGGAAACGAGGACGCGGTTCGGACGCCACATCAAGTGGCAAACGCACTTGGGGTTTTTTTTCTTCTTTTATTCTTTTCGCTCCTTTTTATTTATTTTCTGTGCTTATTTTTTTCGAGAGAGAGAGAGAGAGAGAGGAGAGCAAAAGCAAAAAGGAAAAACAGGAAAAGACAACAACAATAAGAAGAATGGAAGCTGGGCAACAAAAATAAATGTTCTAATTTAGCGACTCAATTTGTGTAGTAAATTTATCAAAAGGCTGCCAGTGAGCTGCTCGGCTTTGTATAGCACTGTATGTGTTTGTGCCACGCCCACACACAGACACTCAGCTATATTCGCTCATGTAGCATTTTAGTTGCCATTTATAAATGTTGCTCACCTTCATTGCTTTTTGCCATTGTTGTTGTTGTTCTTGTTCTTCTTGTTGTTTTTGTCTTATTAATTTTTGGTCTGTGCGGTCAGCAGGTAATAAATCTAGCCAGGTGATAATAAGTGCCATTCGCAGCGATTTGTTTAGTTTTTATAGCACACATTTAGGCATTGTTGGAGTTGGCCACGTTGCGGCCTAATGCCTTCAGTTGCCTACTTAAGTGTGACGCCATCAGCATTGGGGCAAAAAGCTATAAAGCTGCCTCTCGCAACAAAAAGGTGTTTGAATAATGCTCAACACTATGCGTGTGGGCGTGGCCCGTGTTAGTGCTTAAGGCAGTTAACTGCTGGGCAGTTAGCTCGATTGCCGTACAGGAGATTTGCCAATGCCAACAAGGCATTTGTATATATGTGTAAATGCTTTTAAGATAATGTATCTGTTTCTTATCTGCCAATTTTATTTATCCCTGCAATTGAGGTGTCAAATACGTTTATTTTATGTATTTACTGAAATTTTATATACTCAGAAGTTAATGAGGAATTTGCTTTCTGAATGAGTCTAGGGATTTTATCCAAATGCTAACATTAGCCCAAACAAAAGAGCTTCGGGCTAACAAGATAATGAGCAAAAATATTATTTTAACTGGAATCTTCAACCACTTAAACAGCAGCCAAATTAGCTAAATTTATATTCATCAAAGCTGTTGCCATCGCTGCGCTTGGCACTGGCATAAAGTAGGCCTTAAAATAAAATTTCTACATGCTTTATGGTCTTATTTTTCGAAATACTTTCTTGCTCGGTTTATTTATTTTTGTTTTTTTTTTTTATTATTATTTTTTTTTGCGCCACAAAATAAAGTTGTTTTAAGCCCCGAGCTCTGCTCTAAAACAAACTAAAATTAAACGCTCGCCTGCAATAAATGAGAAAGCGAGAGAGGGAGAGAGAGAGAGGTAGTGAACAGGAGTCGAGTCTGGCAGGCCTGAAAGTATGTTCAACAAGTGCACTTTGCTGCTGCTTAGCGCCTATTTTGATGGCTTTAAACAATTTTATGGCATTTTTATGATACCAAGAGCCGCTGAGCAGAACTTGGAGCAGAACTGTGCTGCCAAAGCCAGCCAGCCTTAGCCTGGCCTCAATAAAAGTTTTGAAGTGCGCTAATATTACAGGTCCACTTGGGAGCACGCCTCAAGTTGTACTTCGTTATGTTTATGGCTTTTGATTTGTGTTTTGCTTTCCACTGTGCTGTAATGAATTTTCACTGTTATCCAATTTCCGGTTCTGCAGCTGCTTCAGTTGTCCAATTCATTTTAGCCCAGCAAAATGCCAATTTATGTTATGTCCTTGCCGAGCAGATTATAAATTCAGACTGGAGTATCCTAAGCGAGCTTTAAATGCAATCTATAACTAACTTAAAATTTATAACTTTTTTATATTTATAAAAGAAATAAGAAGAAAATATAAATAAATAAATAAAATAATAATAAAAAAACAGCAATTGATCTAAATATAATTTTTTTTCTTTTATTAAATTTTTTAAATCAATTTTATTTTTTATTTTTTCTTTATTTATTTTATTTTATTATTTTTTAATTCCATCTATTATATACTATATGTATTTTATAAATTATGAAAAGGAAAATCTTAATTTATTTATTTTTTTTTACTATGAAATGGAGACTTTTACAGCATTCAATTAATTTAAAGCTGAAAAAATCAAATTTATATACAGATTCTCCACATCATAATAATTAAATCCCTCTATTCAAGACAGAAAATTGATTATTGATTACAAATAAAATATAAAGCTCACAAAAAACATGACATTTTTTTCCACATATTGAATGAATGAATGTAAATAAAACTTTATAGACATGAAACGTTTTCTTTTTTTTTATCAAATAAAATTTATTTCAATTAAATTGAAACGAAATGAATACTAATATAGATTTAAAAAAAAAATTCTATGCACATATCTATTTCGGATATCATATATATTCATTGAACCTTTGTAAAATTTTAAAAATGTATTTATGTACTATATTTTTATTTAAGATGGCATTTGCTCAGAATTAAGCAACTTCCAACTAATAAAATCCTCAAAACTTTATTGATATTTATTTTAATACTTTTTCTATACAATTTAACCCCATTCACGCTCATTTCTGCCATCACTAGAGAAGTTGTAAAATATTATTTGATGATCTCATTGCTGCGCAGAACAAGTTTGTTCAGCAACTACAATTCCTGCTCCAAAGTCCCATTCAACTCTCACAATATATGATTTAACGGATGAGGAAACTCTTATCGGAACAGCTGTAACAGCAATCATGAAATATCCGCATATGTATATATATATATATATATCTGTGTGTGCATTGCTTTCTGGATATCTAGCGCATTATTAAAAAAGCCCCAAAGTGCCATAATTTTTGGCAGTGATTTGATAGCTTGCGAAGTAAAAATCGGATCGTAAACTTGCACCGCGAATTGTTGCATGGATGCCCTGCAATGAAGCTGGGTTATTTGCCGCTGGCTGACTGACTAGCAGGGTGGCTGGCTGGCTGGGTGGGTGAATGCGTTATTAGGTCAGTTGTAGTTGCTGTTGGCGCCAGCAGTTAGCCTGGCTTATTGTTCGCATATCAATGGGCCAGTCTATAGACTATGGCTACGTTGGATACGTTCGGAGCGTATTGTTTTGGTGGCCCAGCAGCGAGCTGGTAAAATATTATTTTTATTTGCTTGAGCGAGCACATTTGCAGCATCGCGCAGCAAAGGAAACTGCTGACTTCACCTTGATGCTTGCGCTTTTCATTGCGATTCCCACACACATACACGCACGCACACACATGCATATAGCATTGCAATTTTCTTCAGCTACTTTTTTATATTTATTTTTTCCATTTCTGTGTGGTGTGTGTGTGTATGTGTTTTTTTTTTTTGGCAACGTTGGCAAAACACGCTTGAGCTCCCAGCGGCCCTGAAATCAATATGGTTTCGACGCCAACTCTTTGCAAGTTAGCAAACTGCCACAGTTGTGCATCAGAGAGAAAGAGAAAGGGAGAGGGAGATGGAGAGAAAGAGAGCGCCCAGCTCAAACAATCTAGGCGCCCAGCATCCGTAGGACTGACTCTGCCTGGCCCCGACCTAGTTGGGGTCTGTCGAGCAAAAACGAATTTTCTTGTCATATTTTCAATTTGTGTCGCTTCGCTTCGCTTCCGAAACTTGTAGGTGTCAGATTCTCTGCTGGTTTATGGCCCAAGTTGACAATTGCAATAAAAATGTTGACAGGGATTATAACAAGCATATAATGTCCCACCTATTCCATTCCGCCATACTCATGCCGGTTGCTTGCATTCTCTCCCTCTCTCTCTCTCTCTCTCTCTCTCTTGGCCTTCATGCTGGGGTCAGTCAAGGATACAAGTGCCGCCAATGTTGCAACGTTTCACCTTTCAATGTTTTGCTTTGCTTTGCAGTTTCTTTTGCCTTTGCTGTTGCTGTTGTTTTTGCTTTTGCTTTTCCTTTGCCATGTCATGTGCGAAATGTCAATTGTGCTTAAGAGCAAATGTATTTGATTTCAGCTCGGTTGCAATGGTGACGACGCTTTGTGCGGCTTTGTGCCTCATTGTGCCCCACCAGACTGCCGCCGCTCCACAGTCCACATTCCACGTATAATCTGCAGTTCAGTGATGCATTGGGGCAAGCATTTTCCTATTCCCAGTGGCAGTTTCTCTTTTTTTGCAAGTAATGTTGATCTATGTTGGAAATCCCTAATGGGAAGACTTGAGGATTAACTGCTTAAATGGCTGACTTGAAATTGCTTTGGTTTTTGAGAGAGAAAAAAATGGGTCTAAGGCGGATGAAGTAGAATAAATATGTAAATATGAGGTATTTATATGATTAGATAATTTAATAAAATATATAAATAAATAAAATATATAAATATATAGAAAGTTTAAATATATTAATAAATCAAATATTATTAAATTAAATATTATATTAATAATTAAAAAATTCAATTGTAAATAATTTAATTATAAATAAATATATGTACAAATATTTATTGGCATATTCATCTCAGTTGAATACATGTCTTATTTTATTATTATTATATTATTAATTAATATACAAAATAGTATATAAAGGAAAATAAAGAGTAAATTAATTTATATATATACACATATACATAAATACATATATATATTAATTTATTTATTTATTTTTTGTAAACTTTTGTAAACACCTATTAATACATCAATTTCATGCGGAACAATCGGCATCATTAAAAATCATTTAAAATGCTCCCTCGCTTAATGGCATATTGGGATTGGTATTGGGGTTTTCGCAAATTCGATTTTGTGGTTCGTTACCCTGCCAAATTGTTTTCATTCAAAACACAAACTCTGCATCCCTCGCTAAGCATTTAAGTACCACTCCTCGCCCGCCTCCTGCACTCGAACGGGTACCCTAACCGCAGTCCTATAAGCTGGCAGCAGATAATAAACAGCTCATAGCTAAATGAACTTTTAGCCAAACAAAATGAATGCAAAAAAATGTTGGCAAATGAAGCCCGCTTGTGTTGGCAGTGGAACAGGAGCAACAACAATAACTGCAACAACAACAACAACAAAAAAGTAGAGTACAAAAAAAATTTGAACAAGCCACTCACAAAATTAGAAACGTGCGTGGCTCAGTCCATTGAAAACCGGCCAAACAGACAGACAAACAGCTGGACAGACAGGCGAGCTGGACAAGTGAGCGCCATGTTTAGCCGGGCCAATACAATTACGTTGACGCCCTAACCCTTTTGGCGTGTAATACGCACGTAGTCGCTGACCAACACGTCGAGCCCCCAGCCCCTGCCCCAGCCCCAACACTAACCACCAGCTGCTGCTGCTGCTGCATCCCGGCTTCAGCTGGCGACCACAGTCGACAATCCACCCAAACACACACAATACGTGGTCAAATAAATTGACGCCAGCGACGACGACGATGACGACGGCGACGGCGACGTGGAGAACGCACCACAGAATTCAATTACTCGTACAACTGCGGGGCGCAAAACTTTTTCTTTTTCCAATTTTTTTTCTTGCCGTTTTCCGTATTTTCATTTTTTTATTTTTTTTATTTTCGCCAATCTTGAAGCGCTATTGGCAAAGCATTCGGTTTGTTGCTTATGATTCCTTTTTTGTATTATAGTCTCAGACCTTGGCTCAAACTTCAGCTCGAAAGTCGCTTGAACCTGAGCCCGCAGTCAGTTGTCGAGTTGATTCGATTCTCGTCTTTCAGCGGGCGCATTGACCCCGGTAATGGGATTACGGCCGGGGTCTACCAGTTTAGCCAACTGTTTGGTCAATGCGCAAAGCACAAATCTAGTTATTATTAATATTTTATGCGTTGTTTTCTATTTGTGTGCGTTTGTGTGTGTGTGGGTGAGTGGTTGCTCTGTTGTTGTTGACTTTAGCCACCCACGGCCTTTCGTGCTCCCACACACTTAGCGTAACGCTTAGTTGGGCTTATGTGTGTCTTCTCTCTCCCCTTCGAAAGGGTTGAGCAGCAAACGCTTATGGAATCAGTGCATGCGCTTCAATTGCTTTCGACTGTGCATTATCCGGTTAGCCACACACACAGGCATACATACAGAAATCAATTCGCACAGTTCTGTTAATAATGAAGTTATTTCTATAGGCTTTGCATGCATTAACTAAGTTTGTGGGCTATGATTGGGACAAAATTCTCTTATATAGAAAATGTTGTTATCTCAATTGATATAAAAAAGAAATTTATATATATAAAATGATATATAAATAAAAATAATACAACAAAATACAATTAAATATTATACAAAAAAAAAAAAAAAAAAAAAAAAAAAATTTAAAAAAAAAA
>NW_022045870.1:983729-1006331 GCF_001654015.2 Drosophila navojoa | reverse complement strand
CATCTGCCAGGGATGCTGCAACTTTTGAGAATCCCACATATATATATATATATATTATATAAGCTTTTATGTCAGAAATTGAAGAGTTTTTAGTTGTAGTTATCTAATATAAATTATTAAAATATATTTTTATTTACTTGCTGAACTCAATTTTTTTTTTCTTGTTTCTTTTATTAATTATAACTCTTTTTTTTTTAACATTATTATTTTATGAATTAGTTATTCCTTATATCGAAAATCGAATGAAAGTCAACTCTTTAATAGTCAGCGAAATGAATTTGCATTCTAGTTGCCCTGGGAGTCAAAGCAATTTGTTGCGCTGCGAGCTATGTTCATAGAGTCTTAAATATCTCTGTTCATGCATTGCAAATTTGGCTACAAAATTATCATACTCTCCGCAAGGGTATTCCAATAAAACACAGAACAGTGTAATTTTTTTTTTTCTAACCGTCTCTGCGTTTGCCTTGCATTCTGTGATTTTTCATTGTGATACTCGCACACATTCTGTACTCGAGTCCCTTCGCTGGCAGCGACCCTTCCACTCTGTCTCTCTCTCCTCTCTCTCTCTCTCTCTCTCTCTCTCTCTCTCTTTCACACACTCGGGCACACACTGCTGGATATTGAGTGCACTTTGTCAAAAGTTATTTTGCAACATTTGCTATTATGCACTCGATAACAATTTTATAACAGTTTCTTCTGGCCCGCCGTCCCCGAATCGGTTATTTTTTCGCTTCGCAATTTATTGTGTTACATATATTATTATTGTGTATTGAAAAATGCATTTTTCATGACATTACAACAAAAAGCGTTTGGGTTCACAGTCCCCCGGGCAAAGTTTTTGGCTTGAAAAATTGCTCTGGCCCCGGACTCGGACAGGCGTGCGCATAAATTGTTTGCTACAGTAATTGGAGCACAATGTTAAAGTATGAATTTTTAATTTGATTTCGACCAGCATTGCTTCATGGAACTCATCCCCGAAAACCCGTAAAAGACCTTGTGCCTGGCCTACATTAATTTGAAGTTAACTCTGATCATTTGATTGATGATGATTTGAAGATGATTACAGTGAGTTCTTAGCCCTGTCCAATGAATGTCCAGGACACAAATCTAGTTAATTTGTTTATTATTTAGAGTTGAATTCACTCAATGCCATTAATTAAACTGAAAGCTTTCACGTACTTTTAAAGTATATTATTGTTATGCTGGTGCTTCAAACAAGCAAGCTCTCGCTAGAACAAAAGCCAGGGCTCTCTTTTGGTCTTTAGTCTGTTTGGGTTTGGGCTGCGAGTCAGTCAACTAGTCGTGTTGACTTTGCCGCTTGATTGTTTTGGCGTTGCTTTGGCTTCAGCCAGCGCCTGACTGCAGCTGGCGTACATGTTGTGGCTTCCAGGTAACCCAAATGGCAACCTGCCAGTCGCCAGTCGCCAGTCGCCCGTTGCCAGCTGCCAGTTTTCATTGTCTTGGCTGTGTTTCTGTAGACTTGCAGAGTTGCAAGCCAAAGCGAGCCTTGACTTGGCCATTTGGCAGCTGAATGGACCGCAGCGGGAAACATATGAATGGAATGCTTTAATGCGCCATTTTCAATTTGTTTTAGATTAAAAGGCAAACCCAATTAATCACAAATCCCATTTCGCCAACAGAACAAGAGAAAGAGAGAGAGAGAGAGAAATGCTATATCGAGTCGCGAAAGCGAATGTTGCCGCTTCGAATATCAATCAATTACAACGAAAGTATTTATCGGACATGCTTATCGGCTTCAATAAAAGCGCACAAAAAACACATGACACACACATAAACACACACACACACACATGACAACGGATGGGAAAGACACCTACACACACACACACTGGGGCGTGGGCTGTAAATGTCATGGGAGCTGCGCACGAGCGGCAACAAAAGTGAAATTCGATTAAAATTTATCACAAAACGCAAATCGCATAAAAAGCAACAGCAATGTTAAGGTTTCAGCCCCTCATACTACTCCTTGTTGCTGTTGCGTTTGTTTGTGTGCGCGTGTTGGGGGCCCGTCGATTGGGGACTCAGCGGAAACAATAAAAAAGGCGCATCATTAATTTTTGCAGTATTTTCAGCAAGCCTCAAAATTTATCGTAGACGAAAAAAGAATAGCAAAGCAAAGGCAGAGAGCAGGCTAGAAAGTCGATAAGCGAGTTAAATAGATTGGGTGTACTCAATTAAGGTATACCCTGTTAAATCAGTCAATAAGGGGCTGATTAGTGAGAAAATATAAAGAAAATATTAAATATACTCAGTGTATAATGAAAATAAGGCAAATTGAATTTTTGTTAAATATTAAATAGAAAATAAATAAATAAATCATTACAATTATAGTACAGATATTTTTTAGTATTATTAAGATTTTGATAAACAAAATAATATTAATATTAATAATAATTTGTTCTTTATTATTATACAGCAAAATAAAGCTATGTACTTTTGCGTTAACAAATTATTATATATATATATATTTTTTTTTTTAAAGCCTTATAAATATTCAAAATTAATAAAATTTGTACCAAAAATATATTTGATATTATTTATATATTTTTTTTTATATATAATTTTTCTTAAGTCATTTTTAATTAACGACCCTTAATCAAGTGTAATAAATGAATCAATACAGGGTAGAGCAACAGCTCAGAATTGAGATTGAGG
This sequence comes from Drosophila navojoa, assembly GCF_001654015.2. The sequence goes on along the minus strand of NW_022045870.1, from coordinate 1,003,655 downwards.
AGATGAGCGAAGGCATCGAGTGTTCTGCTTGCGTGACTGTGTCTATCCCCATCTGAGTTTCCATTCCGAGCTGCTCTTCTAGCCAAGTCAATGCTGGGTGAAAGTGGGTGAAAGTCTTTCACTACCCAATCATTATTCAATATGTTGACTTTTGTGCTTTCACATTTGCTTCGCACCCTGCCACATAAGTCATGTGTGGGCAATTTGGGTGGGGCGGCAGCTGGCGTATCGCCATCCCGTTTGTTATACACATGCGGCAGGCAGCGCATGCAAAAGACAAAGAAAAATGTTGCTTAAAGTGCCGATCGGCAGACGCGCAGCGCGTCGATGTGGAAATTGTGATAGTGCCGCTGGGTTATGGTGTTGCTCTTGCAATACTGTGTGTCTGCTCCCCCTCCCCCATTCACCCCCCGTGCTCCACATCTACTGCCCGCATGCCGAAACAATGAACTCTGGCAACAGTGTCGAAGTTGTTTAACTTTACATTTGTTGCCCTGGCTCTTTGCCTGCTTCAGTTTCTGGTTTGCCATTGCCGTTGCCGTTGCCATTCTCCTAATTCTCCTGCTTCGACTCTGACTTCAGCACTCTCTGTTAGCCACGGCCACAGCTTAGTGTTGCCTTTGATTAAGGTGCCCCCAACAAGTGTCAGCCAAGGGGCATTGTTTTCCCATAGCGCCTGTCATTGAAAGAGAGCCGGTTATAGGTGTCAGCTTTTGGCAAAGCTCTAGCACCAAAGCACAATTAGTTTGGCTTAGTTTCAAAGGTTATTAAAGAACCGTTAAAGTATTCAAGTGAAAGTAAAGGCCTTGACAACTAGGAGTTAAGTTAGCTAATAGTTAGATGACAGTTAATTAAGCATTTAAAGGTTGTTTTCATATTTTAATTATTTTATTTTATTTTTTATTTTTTTTTAAATTTTATTACTATTATTATATATATTTTACTACTTTTTTTTTATATGTGAAATATTTATTATTATTATTATTATAAATATTCTTATTATTATTTATTATTTATTATTTTATTTTTATTTGTTTTTTTTTTCTTTTTTGTTATTATTATTTTTTAATTAACAAGTCAATAAATCCAGTTTATTTTTTTACTCTTGCAACAGATGAAATATAGTTAGTATTTATAGTACTTAAACTTGGCTGATAGAAAATATGGAAAGAGAAATAATATAACAGATCTATAGAAAATCGGATGATGTGATTAAAAAACCTAATTTAAATGTTAATCTTTAAACAATTTCAAGTTGCATCAAACTATAGCAGCTCGCTGTCAATCATGCCGCTCGTTTGTTGACGTCAATATATAAATTAGGCCACGCTGCATTAGTTCGAAAAGCTGAGCAATTAAATTTGCGAAATTAAAAGCAAATAATAACACAAATTTTAATTACGCCAAACCAAACAAAAAAAAAAAAACGTAATAAAAATGGATTACGCGCAGTGCAAGTAGCTGTCGCAGTGCCTTAATATATGCATTGCAAAAATGTTCAGCCATTTTTTAGTAAATTTTCTGTTGTTGTGCATCTCATCCATTTCATTTGCACAATCAGTGGGGCAACCGCAGTCGAATAACACCGCCAGCTCTCAAGCACTGTATGATAAAGCAATTGCCGAGCGCCAATAAGTAGGCAATGCAAATTAAAGCGACAGATGAACTCACATTGAAATTTAACAGCACTCGAAATGTTTTTATTTTATTTTTATTTTTTTCCTTTTTGTTCGGTTGTTAATTGAAAGCGATGGCAGCAGACAAGTACAACGTTGTAAAATCAAGTAATATACTCCTCTGTAGTTAAGTAAGTCGAGTAGCTATGCTGATTTAAGTACGAAAGTTGGAAAATTTTTGGTGGGAAAAGGATAATAATTATTTATATATTTTTTATTTTTATTTTTTAATATTATGAAGTGCTGAATCTGTGCATAATTTTTATATTTTAATAAATAATAATTATATATTTTTCTTTATTTGTTTTTTGTTCAAATTTTTGCTAGCGAAAGTCGTATTTATTCCTGAATTTTTAAGTTGTATAACTAGATGATTATGACGTTAAAGAATTAAAAGAAATGAAATTTGTTTAGTACAAATTTACTGATACTATAATAAATATTTAAGTACAATGCATTTTTATAAGTTTTATATTTTGTAATACATTTGAAGCCCATTTCTGAAAACTTGTTATGATTATGAATATATAAAATAAGTGAATTTTTAATATTTAATTTTAAAATATATTTTTTATCCAAAAGAATAAATACTATTCACAAATACGTTTTCGCAAAAATATTATTATTATTTTTATTTTTTAATTTAATTTTCGTTATTATATTTATATTTTATTTCTTTATTTAATTTTTTGTTTTTTATTTATTTCCATTTTATATATTTAAAGGATTCTTCATATACAGGATATCTGTTAGTCCTATATACTTAAATTCCACCTAGCATTGATTTTCATTGTTTCTCCATTGCCAGCGACTTTTACGAGTTTCATGTAAATTTAATTTGTCTGCCAACTGTTTGCGCTGTTCAACCCAACCGATGCCCCTTGCCTGCGCAAACCTTTTGCTATTTGGTGGTTAACCAAAAAATATTCGTGTGTAACACATTTGCAGCTTTTACAACGTTACACAAAATTCGCACACACACACATATATATATGCAGAAACACAGAATGCATGAGCATGCCACGCCCAGTTGCAGCCCACTTGACTAGCTCAGATAGTTTTGCATTGTTGCGGTAAATTGGCAAAAATTTACATACCATTGGCATTTATTGTTTATGCATTGGTTGCATTGCCACATCATCATCAGGATGACGATGATGATGATGCGATGATGCTGATGATGGTGAGCATTGTGATTATTGTGATGCTGCATGCTTGTGTTTATATAGATATATTCTGGCTGTTGTTGCCAGTCGCTTGTGGCTTTAAAATTGCGGCAATTAAATTTTGCAGATTTTTCTTGTTGTTGTTGTTGCCATTGTTGTTTATTGTGGATATTATGAAATAAATTTCATAAGGTTTATATGCACACATATTCATTCATATGTTTGTATACGTTAGATACATATTCTTTTAAAATCTTTCGCCTAGTGTTGCAGGCTTTTATTTTAATTGAGGTTTTTGTTATAAATTGTGCGCTTTACGGTTAATTTCGAAATGGATAGCAAGGCTCGTAAGCTGCCATAATTGGTTTGTTTTAAACAATTTGTGTGCCTGCCAAGTGGGCCAGCCTTGATGGGATTTATATTATTTATTTAACACATACACACACACATAAATCATGTATGTATATAGAGCAAAAATACTTATAGGTAACCAAAGCTGGGATTTGTTTTTAAATTCAGCATTTTTTAAGCTTTTCTTCCACACACTTTTCAAAGCCAATAAACAAACAGACTTCACATTTTGGCCATAAATAAAATGGCCAGGCGGTTTTTAGTATTTGCCAACAGCTTGTCCCAAAGACGTGAGAAAAATGCGGCGACTGGCTGCCGTTTGTGCAGTTGCCCTTAAACAACAACACCTGTCGCTAATGGCCAGTGCCTGGGACGGTGTTCGGGCCAGTGCCATGTGTTTGATTTATATAGGAAGGCATATCTAAACTTTTAGCTCATTTTACACACACAGAGATTGTGTCCCTTTTCCAAGTCAACTGTTTTCAAAGTCTGTTCAGCCAGCAAACAATTGCCATGTAATAGTTACTTCGTTGGCCTTGTTTGCGAGGGTTTCGTCTTGCATAATGACAGCTGTGTGACATGTCAAAAGCCAAAAAAGAACAACAACAACAACAAGAGCAACACTGACACACACACACACACACATAGTCAGAGTCACATATTGATGATGTGCGTCAAATGTTGTCGCTGTTTCTGTCAATTTGGCTTGGCCACAATTGTTGTTTTTGTCTCTCTGTCCATTCATTCGTTCATTCGTTCAGTTTGTCAGTGCGCTCATCAATGCACTGCTTAGTTCATTTATGCTGGGCTGTTGTTCCACCAGCAGCAGCAGCTGCTATTGTTGCTTGTTTGACAAATTGATCGCGTGATATGTTTGCCGAACGACAACATTGTTGTTACTGCCAGCTGTCGATTGTCGTCTGGCATTGGTTGCATTACAATATGTTGGCTTCGGCAGCTAACTAAATGTCGAACATGACACACAAATAGCTGCAAGTGTGTCACTTATTTGTGCTTTTCCCAAAACTAAATTCGTTCACAGTTGGCCAAGTTGCTGCTAATGCAATTTTCATTACGCTCAAATGGGCTAACAAATTTCTTTACTTGCTCTTTACTTTTACTACTTTAATGGGAAAAACTCAATAAAGTAAATATCAATTATGATGAACTTCAATATACCGAAAAAATAGTATAGCTACCTGCAGACTGAGAACTAAATTTGTAATTAAATTCTTTTTATCTTCTTTTATGTCTAATAACATAATTTAATACAAACTCAATTTGATTCGCCAATTAAATTGATTGGAAAACAAAAAAAAGAACAAACAAATACATATATTAAAAATTATAATAGACACTAATTTAAATACAATTGCCTTAAAATCAATCAGGGTTTGAGAGTAGACTAAACATAAAAAGTACAAAAAATAATAACGCAAAGAAATAATAATAAAAAAAATGTATGCCAAATAATTGACATAAATGGGAAAAATAATTAAGTTTAACATTTTTATTTATTTATTAGAAAATCAATTTAATAAAATTGACTGCCAGTAAAAATTTAAAATCAATTAAAATTAAATTGAAAATGGGAATATAATATAAAAGTTTCATTAGAAATTGTAATAATAATTTCAATAATTTAATAATATTATTTAATGTAAAGTCTGTGAATAGAAGGGCGAAATAATTAACTTTAATAATATTTTTTTTTAAATTAACGAAAAAAATATTTACAGTAAAAATAAAAATATATATATATATAAGGAAGTCTTTAAAATATATTAAATTTTTTAAATTTAATTATTTAATTTTATACTCTTTAATATGAAGGGATTTTTAAAATGGGTAAAATATATATGTAATAAAAAATATAGTGTGCCATTTAGGAATAATGAATAAATAAAATTCATTACAATTGTTTTTAATATACAAAAACGGCTTACTTAAAATTTATGCGCTGGCTAGCGTCTTCCTTCGGCTTAAGAATAATTCAGATATTTAATAGGAGACTTAAACCCACAAAGCATTATGTAAAGTATTATCTCTAAATTATTATCTAAAATTTAATTTAACTGCATTGTAAACGCAATGTGCTACGATATCAACAACTTGTTGCTTCATGAAGTAAATGCTCCATAGGAGCCAACTAGAAACCCGTAATTAAGTAGTTATTGCTTCCAAGAACACAAGTCACTGTGTGGCTTGAAAACTATTTACCAGCTAGTGCTATGCAGCTGTTGTTGGACAACAGATTTGCTTAATCAGGAACAAGTTGTACAATCTTACGTCCGACTCTGACTTAGACCAATCAGTTGCTGTGTGCGAGCGGGCAACGCTGCATCTTGCATAATTCAAGCTCTAGCCGTCTCAGTGGATAGCCGAGCACATTCATAACTAAGCCATCGGCAGTGGCAGACAACTTAATTGTGGACGATGGGATTATGAGGCACATTCCAGGCGATGGGACACGGCAACCGGGTAACTGGATAGCCGGATAGCCGGATCGACGGGGACAACGAAACAACGTCAATTCGTTAAAATCTACGTCAGCTTTGCTGTTAATTTTGTTTGCCTTGTGTAGCACACACACACACAGACACACATGCACTCTGGTGAGGCACGCCCACACAGGCTGCACAGTGTTTGAGAAAAGTGTGCACACGTTTCGTCTCGTAACATTTGTCGCTTTGTTTGCGCTGCACTTCAAACACTGCAGACAAAATGCTGTCGAAAATCCACTGATGTCTGATGTCTCTATATGGCGCAGCCCTGGTCGCTCCGGCTGCCTGTAGTTAATCCGCCTAACGTTATGCAACGCAAAGTTTTTTGTTCAAAATTAATTAATTTTATGTGCAAACAGTTGTTAATTTTCTCCTCTTGCGCTTTGTTTTTTCCTTTTTCGTGTTGACCCTCAAAGAGTGGAGATTGCCCCGGGCAACGTTTGTTGGATTTATTGTGTGTAAAATTCGGCTTGGTCCGATTTAATTGGCTTAAATATTTTGAGCAGAACCTAACCATTAATCATGCGTATTTGTGCTCTCATTTATTATTGCAGGTCCTCACACATGTGGCAGTGAGCGGAAAGTTGAAGCGCATCGGCAGGTTAAATACATTGGACAAAGTTTGGAGAAGTGATGAAGTCATGAGACCGACATTCGATCGACGCCTCTGGATATTATTGTTCATTATTTTAGTACAATGTAAGTAGAGCAAACTCTCAATAAGACATGACCAAATTAATGCGGCAAGTGGCCCCACTAAGCCAGCCAGCTCATATATTTGCCGCATTGGCTTTGTTGAAAACGAATGCTCCATTTTGTATGCCGGCAACGTGTGAAAAATAGTTCACAGATAATCGCAGTCAGGCAGGTCACATTATTTATGCGCCAGCACACACAACGCCTTCAAATCCTCACCAATGGCCCAACCCCACCCCCCTCCCCTCACCAACCAACCTCACCAACCAACACTCAGCTGCTGGAGCTTGAGTCGGCTGTCTTTAGAGTCGGTGGCCGAGTCTGTTTCTGCTGGCCCTTATCAGCTTGATATTCTATGCCACAAGCAGCAAACAAAGCCATTTCTTTTATTTGATGTGCGTTTTGGGGCATCCGAGTTTCGGGAGCGAAAGAACGACGCAATACGGTTGGGGCCAGCAGCCTGACCCTGAGCGTTTGCTGGCCAAATAAAGCGTGTGCGAGTGTGTGTGAGGCCTGAGCTCCAATAGGATAACCAGGACAGGTTCTGCATAGCAAGCGACTTGCGATTTGCTCTTTAATGCAATGAGGCGTATGAGTGATATGCCATTAGGCAGCCCATATTACTCATACGACCAGGCGTGCCAACGGAATCTCAGCTAAGCTGTGAAGGCACTGTTCAAATATTTATTAAAGACTTCTGTCAAATCACGGCTAAGCTCTATAAATGCGCTTTAAATTGTTCATAATTTTTTATATATTTAAAAACTGTTTAGTTTTTACTGCATCATACAAAATAATAAAGTGAAATAATGCATAAAAACTGTAAATAGGCCAGTAAATCAAATATCAAACATGCTCGTTAGTTATCCGCGATTTGTTAATATAAATTGTGCATAATAACTGGTGGAGCTGTGGCTTACGATATAACAAAATGAAATTCATTTTATTTACAAATTTCAATTAGATCAAACAATAAATTTTCAAAATAACAAAATAATACATTCAACCGTTGGTAAGTAAATAAAACTGAATGCTAGTATTTTAATTGAAATATATCCCAATATTCAAATGGCTAACGTATTGAAATTGATGCAGAATTGCAATTTGTTGATTTTCGGTTATAGCAGGAATAAAATAGACAACGGATTAAAAATGATTTATTAATTTAAATACACACAAAGTCCAATTCAAAGCTGATCAAATGCATTGCTTTCAAATAGATAATGGATGTTGAGCGCTTGATTTATTATGAAATCAGCCGATCAAACATGAGCTCGCTCTCTTTTGGAGTAAGAGATTTCGTTTCTTTTCGTTTTTCGTTTTCTGCTCAGCGCTTTGAGTTGAACTATTCATGTTGCGCTCTATGAACATCATGTAGAGAGAGTTGCGACACTATAAATCTTATAATATAATATCTTCACCTTCGCATACGCAAACGCTCGACTTACGTACGCTTTGCTCTATTTGGCAAACACAGCCCACGTATAAATACAATTACATATGCAAAAGACATTTTGCTGGCTTTATATATTGTTAAATATTTGTATATATATATATAACAATTTATGAAACATAAACATAACTACCTAAAAAAATGTCCTGATGAAATGAAGATTAAAAATGCAACGAAAAAAAATGGGCAATAATAATGAATATATAAATATGAATAAATAAACTAAATATAAAATAATAAAACAATAAAAAATATTAAAATAATTATTGAAAAATAATTTAAAGCCAATTAATCATATAAATTACAACTGCATTTCACAATCCCCCAGAGAGTTCAAACTTCCATTAAATTCGTGAGCAATCGCTTTGATGGTTGATTGCTTCGCTCAGAAGTCCAATGTCATGCAGGTTTATCTGGTCTGGGGTCACTTCAAGGTTGCGTTGAACCGCAGCACCCATTCAAAAAAATGAAAATAAATAAAAATAGTGGCCAGAGAGAGCCACAGTAGCCGTGCATGTCAGAGCAAAAGTCAGAAGCGTGTAACGAGCGGTGCTGCCAAGGAAAATGCTCGGCATATCCGACTACTCTACGCAGAAAACGGAAACGGAAATGCGCGTTCAAGAATTTTAATCTGAATGCGCAATTTCGCGTGTGAGCTGTGTGCCAAAATGGCGCGGCACATGTCGACCAAATGGCGGCAACGCAACGCTGCCACGTCCCATGCCGACCGGCTGGCACCTCCTGGAGCCAACGCAGCCCCCCACCGGACCCCCCACTGAGCCGGCAACACCGCGCTAACCAACGCCCCTTTGTTGCAGCACATGTTCCACTGCGGTGCGCCTTGGAATTTCACGCGTTTATTTGCAAAGATTACGAAATGCGCCGGGACACCCGCTAAAGTTTTGTATGCGTTTCCTGTGCGCTGACGGCGTTGCCTTTTCCTCTGCACCAGCCCACAGTTCCCTCACACTGCAGCCCGTTGTCTGCCACTGTGTGTGTGTGTGTGTGTTCGTTTTTTTTACACTGTTTGCTCGCTTCTCCTCCGCCTGCTCCGACGTCGCGTGCTGACTTGTTATGCATGCAAAAGTCTGCGGCAAATACACAGCCTGGCAACACATGCGGCCCCTTGCCCGTTCGGTAGTGACATGCAAAATATTTTTGCATAAAAATGTTTGCCCACCAACACACACACACAGACTGCTCGAGTCCTGGCGTCCCGGTGTCCTGGTGTCCTGCAGCCAGCAGTCGTTGCACTGGCAGCTTTAGCTTAAGCTTAAGCAATCCCGTTTCATGTGAGCGAAATTTTCAGCTTTAAAGAATTTCAATTTCAATTTTAGTCATATTATTATTATTATTTTTATTTTTTTTATTATTGCTTAAGCCAAGTTAAGCGTAAAATTTGTCAGCAAATTTTTAATAAAATGTTCGCTTTGCTATTTTCGGTTTACATTGATATAAATATATATGTATATATAGATATCTTGTGCTACCTTGGCAATATCATAGAATATCTGCTTGCTCTCCCTTGGGCTTAATGTCCAACATTTTATCCATGTATTTAAGCTGAATGTGCGTTCGCTACGTGTCCGCCATACTAAACACTCCCGATACCATCTTGATGGCCCGGCTAAGCGAAATGTGTTGCATACTTAAATGCGACAGCAACAAGAGCCATGAAGCATATTTCAGCTCTAATAAAGTGGTGCGTGGGGTGTGCTTAGTCATATTATTGGACTGTCATCATCCGATGTCATTCGCATTCGCATTGACCCACAAGAAAACAAGAAAAGCAAGCTGTAAATGGTAAGGATAATCGCTTATCTACATTTCAGTCGGAACTTGGACATTTTTTATACTGTGTATATTTTATATAAATTATAATATCCATGTGAAGTTTTTAATATTCTCATTTAGTATTTTAATATGCACCTGTATAGTGAATATACTAAATTGTCTTTCCTTCGGTGTAGTATAGTTATTAGACTTGAAATATTTGTCTGTCTATTAACTTTTTTCGCTTTACTATCGCAACTCTTTTCATTCCGATGACTGCTCTTTAGATTTAATGTGAGTTTGTAGTTTTCTTTTTAACTTTAATAACTATTCTCATCAGTTGCAGAATGTCACCCCAGCTATCTATCTATCTATGAGAGATGTGAAACTCTTTTCGAACAATGTCGTCTCTTGTGAAAGTAGGCAACACTTTGCCACTTGTGGGTGGGAGACGGCATCAGAAACAAAATTCCAAACGAAATCAGCTTAAATTTCAGCTTTCAAGTGGACTCCTCCACTCAATTTTGTGCTCACTCAGCGGCTCGCTCGGATGGTGCAATCAGCAAGAGAACCGCAGCGCGGTTCCCGGCATGGTGGGCTGGTGGTTAACTGGTGATGGTGGTGCGACCAGTTGCGACCGGTCATAGATGACTCTTGAGCAGAGGCCACTCAGCAGCAACTACAGCTGCAACGTGCAACTTGCAACGTGCAACGTGCAACTTGGAACGTGGAACGTTGAGCGTAGTCGTCGACTTAGTTAGCCACTTTTCTTTTATATAAAATGCGCCTTTTGTGCCTCGAGTGCTCCGACTTCGGACCGGCCTCCTCCTCCACCCAGCTCCCCCAGGGCTACCCTTTTCATAAGAAAAATACAGTTTGCAGCAAGTTTATTTTAAAACTCGACTTTTGTGTGCTCAAGTTTACTTTGGTGGCGAATTACTTTTCGGTTATTTTATGTGGCTCACAGACGCCGCTGATTGTCTTGTTGTCTGGTGTTGATGCAGCGCCAAAAGCTTCACAGACTGTAGATACTTTTGGGGTTAGGTCTACTTCATGGACTTCCGCTGCTCCTCCACCTACGTCCGTTTCGTCGCGGAGTTTATTATGTGGGCCGCTTCAAGTCGAAGCCGCTTGCGGAATGCAATTATCAAAAGTTTTCGTGTTGTGCGCTCTCCTTCACTCTGCCTGTATCTCTCTCCATCTCTCTCTCTCTCTCTCTTTCGGTCTTTGGCTCCTTTCGTTCTATTTTTGTTGAGCGCTTTTGTCGTATGGTAGAAATTATGGCCATCGCCATTTGGCTGTCCACAGTTGGAGCGTTGCCTGCTCCCAGCTCTTCGATTTCGTTTTCTCCAATTGCAGTTAGATTTTTGTTGTTGTTGTTGTATCATTTTGTTAGCTTCTCTCATTGCTGTTTAACATGGCATAGCAAATGTGGAACAAAAGTTGAGCGGCTGCTGTGTTGGGAAGTTGGCGAAGCTCTTAAAGCAAATGCAGTTTCATAAAGTTTAAAGAGTCGCGCGCATTTCGGAAGCGGAAATGTAAAAGGTAAGGCGTGGCAGGGCGTGCATTGTGCCAAAAAATGCTAAGAGCGGAAACGCAGCTAACAATAAAAGCCAAAAAGGGCATAAAACGCGCACTTCCGCTTTAAATTTCCCAACGTTTTCACTTGCACTCGTATGAGTGTGTCTGCGAGTGTGTGTGTCTGTTTGTATGTGTGTGTGTGTGAAGGGGACACCATATAACGTGCAACACCGTGTGGTCAACACGAAGCTTTGGGCTTTCTCTCGTCTACCGTCTGCCGGCCAACGGCTGCCGGCTGCCGGCTTCCGGCTTGGCTAGACCGACAAAAAAAATTGGCCGCACACTAAATTGCACACCTGAGATTAATGCGGCCGGCACTTGAAAAGCGTTTTGAAACATGGTCCGGCACGGCAAATAGGCCAAAACGAAAGGTGTAAAGGCCAAAAGCAGTTGCCGCTGCAGCGCTCAGGTTTACAGTTGTATGCAAAGCACAACGTTCACGACGCAGCCAAAGTCAAACGCTTTTCAGGCGCCTCCTCCTTTCATGGCAGACACCAACATTTGTAATTGTTGCTGCGCTCTTCTTCTTCTTCTTCTTGGTCTTCTGCTTCGCTGTCGGGTCGTTACCAGCTGACGCCTTTGGGCTTTTGTAAGCGAAAACGCCAAATGAAGGCGACTGAAAGCGGCTGAAGGCTTAAGCTATCATAACAGTGGGTCGGCAAAGTTTGTGCACAACTGCAGTTAAATGAGCTGAAATGTGACGAAAATTCATGATTTATATATAAATTGCTGATTTGGGCATAATTTAGTAAACTTATTTATTTTTTTAAATATATTTATTATTATTTATATATAAGATATTAAAAATATTATATATGTATGTAAATATTCTATTTATTATATGTTATACATTACTTTATCGTATTAATTTATTATATATTATATATATTATTTATTTTATTTGTTTATTTGTTTATATATGTTTAATATATATTTATGAAACTGCTAGCCCAAGCAAATATACATTTATATTAAATTCAAATTATATTTGAAATAGAATTTAATAGTCCAAGTATTTTTTGCAGCCACTGTAGAAATGCTTTTTATCTTGTCTGTATTTTTACTTTCGACCTTTCGGGCTCATTTCTTTTCGTCTCTATCTGCACACACACACACTCATACACACACACTTGCACACACACAAAGTCTGTGCTCAGTGAGTAAAAGCAACTGAAAATAAATTAAGTGGAAGTAAGTCGTAACGAAGTGATACATAATTCTTTGTATATTGTGTGGTGCCCTCTTTACACTCGTCGCCCGTCGACCCCCCTCTCTGGGCATGTCTTTGCATTTTTACTGCATTTCGTTTGAGTTTATTGTGGCCAACAATTGAGTGCAAGTTTGTGGCACAAAGCAGTCCACCCGATGCTCACCAAGGGCTGCTCTTTAATGCACTCGCCTAAGTGGATAAGGAACGTAACAAGAATGCGACGTTTGCTGTAATTAACGCCATGTTTAAGGTTCAGTTTGATTTAAGGTTAGCATGAGTAGGGCTTCGCTTCAAATCACCCAAATATATAAGATGGAACTTTAATCTGAGTTTCAGTGACATTATCGCTGGCATTAAAAAGAATAGAGAATAAATGAAATGTATATAAAGTAAATACGTAAATACTCTGTTAGCAGATATAATATGTATAAATTTTTATAATAATATATATTATTTATTTGCTATGGGTTCAGGATATAAAAATAAAATTATAAAAAAATTAAAAAACTTTATTTTTGATGAAATTTAAATCTGAGTAATATTATTGATGGCTTATATAATAAAAGAAATATAGAATAAAAGAAATATATAAAATGAGTATAGTATATATTTGTATATATTTTTTATAATAATACATGCATATAATTTTTAATTCTAAATATTCTATATAGAAAAAATTAATGATTTAAATGCCTGTATATATAAAAAATGTTAGCTTAAATTGAAAAAAGAAAATAGGTAAAATTTAAATCTAAGTTTCACTGACATTAGTATAAAAAAATACCTAAAATAAATATACAAAATACATTTTTTAATACTCTTTGTCTTAAATATATTTATAAAAAAAAATAAAAAAATGTTAACTTACTTTGAGACTAAAATTAACTATCTGCTTAATAATATTACAGTTAGTGCAAGGACAAATATTTAATTTGTAAGCAATACTTCTGCTGCCAGCAAGTCCTTCGTTTACACTGAGTAATATATTTATATACATACATATAGATTTCTTTACTTCTAACATATTGCATTACAAAACTGGAATGCCCGCATACACAGTGTATCTGAATACATGAGGAAAAGTTTTACGCCGTGGACAACGGCAACTGTGAATGGCCGGGATAACGGTAACAGTAACCTAATATAGCGTAATTTGGCTTTAATGACCAGCCAGAGAGAGAGAGAGAAAGAGAGGGTGTGTGACATGGAGATGGAGATGTAAATGGAAGTGGGCTACAACAAAGGCCACTCCACTCATTTTGCCGGTCCCGTTAAATAGCCTAAATAACTTAATATCAGGCAAAGAGCTGGCCGTCGCTCTGATTGAGATTCACCGGCAACGAGTTTCGGGTCAGCTTTCCTACCTATTGCTACTTAACTGAGCCAACGATATCATTTTATTACACAGCTCAATGACAGCGCCAGCCACGCCCAACGCCCTAAATGGATAAGACCGGGGCGAAATTTTAGAGCTGGGAAAATGCTGCTGCTAACTAGTTGAAAAATTTCACTTTCGATGGGGCTCGACTTTAACTTTTAGCTGCTGCTGCTGCCACTTGGCCACCTGCCACGGAACCACCAGAGCCACCGCCCACCTCCACATCGCGCGCACTTCCAGCTCAAAGGCCATTAACGTGTTTCGTTTCATTTAACTTTTACGCTCGATGTTGTCCCCAGCCTCCCCGAGGGAGCAGCGGAAGAAGCGGAAGGAGCGAAAGGAGCGCTGCTATTTAGCACAAGCGCAGAATTTTCGCTCCCGCACCACACCACACCACCCCACACTCCACACCACCCACTGTTGGTGGTATTTTTGTTACACTTTGGGCCCATGAAACGAAACTTTTACCTGCTGCATGCTTGACCCAACAAAGGACGACAACGTCGAATGAAATGCTCCAGAGTTGGCGGGGCCAACGGAAGACAAGGGATCACTGGGTTTGAGATTGGAGTGTTTGGGTGTTGGAGGTGGATGCTACCGCTGCCGCTGCCGCTGCTGCTGCTGCTGCTTTGGTGGGTTGACCTTCGCTGCTGACAGCAGCCGTCATTAACCTTTCATGATGAGGGAACAAACCGGGGCACAATCAAGCGGAACAGGTGGCAGCAAGCATGCTGCCTGGGGAGCTTCCTGCCGACTCCTGGCAAGCAGCCATCATTGGCGCAAAACTTGCTTGCTTGGCTGTCGTTAAATTTGAACTTTTGACTTGCTGGTTTGGTTTTTATTGTTGTTGTTGTTGTAGTTGTTGTTGCACATGTTGTTGTTGGCTTTGTCCATGTCGTGTTTGTGGACGCTGTAAAGCATGTTAGGTAATTTTTGGCTTTAATGCTGTCTGGCGGCGACAGTTCGCCCAATGACCCAGTTTTGTGACTCGATCTGGGTGTGTCTGCGTCTGTCGCAACCGCAGCATTTTTGTTTAACTAACCACATGCCACGCCCACACACCCACACACACACACACACACATACATGCACACAAAACGAAGAGACAGAAACAGTCGCAAATTATTAGTAACCGCAGCTGTGTCTCTGCGTCTGTGTGCGACTGCGTCGTCGTCGTCAGCCTGGCTGCGGTCGCTCTGCTGCTCTCAATTTGCAGCAAATTATTTCCCAAAACGCATTAGCAGAACAAAGTGAAGCAGAAAGCAGATTCTGTCACTGCAAGATCTGCACGCAATAACATTTAGTTTCTATGTCAATAAATTCGAGTATTTGCATTATTTAAAGAAGTCGAATTTATTCTCCATTTCATTTCATTTCATTTTTATTGCACGAGAGAATCCCGACAGCAGTTGCATCACACTGCTGGCATGCTTCAAGGCCGACTCGGCTGCTTGTAGCTTGCATCGCAAAATCAATAACTGTTTTATAATGTGCCACTGCATATACGGATGAAGGTGCAGGGGCAATAATGGCAACAACAATGACATTGTCGTTTCAATGGCGTCAGAGCCTCAATCTAACCTTAAGCGCAAACAGCTGGCAGCGATGCTGTATAACTGCGCAGCTGAACAACAACAGGAACAGCATCATAAGCATAGACATCAGCATAATCATGATGGCAAACTGACTGCCCTCGAGTGTTTTATCCTTGACAAATCCTTGTGCAACAATCAACAGCAGCAGCAACAGCAGCCAGCAAATGAAAAAAGAGATTCTAAAATCCTGAAAAAAAAAGAAAAGTGCTTGAGCATTAGAAGGGGAATTGCAGGCGAGTAGTTAACAATGCCAAATGCGCAGCAAATGTCTAAATGAATGCACGACTGAATGCCGCCAGTGGCGTGAGTAACAAGTGATGAATGAGACAAGCACCACCCACAGCCCCACACACCCACGCACATAGGCATATGCATACACGATCTGTCTGAGTGGAGGTGACACTGACAATGGCGCAAATCGTGGCTTTAATGTGAATCTGTGGCCAGACAACGCGACGGCCGCATTTACCAAACTATGCACATATCTGTAGATGCCTAGACAAAAATAACAATACACAAGACAAGCAGCCGCAATTATTTAGCGTTTTAGAGCGAATATGTTTTTTATATTGTGGGAAGGGACTTAAATATGAAAGGATAGTTTTGCGATGTCACTTGTAGAAGTTTAAGTACCTTAAGTTATTCAACACGAAGTTGCTGCTTGCCGAAATCAATTAAAGCTAAAACCAAATAGGTATATGTATACAGTATATAGTATATTCGATGCTCTCAAGTTTATTCTAACCCTTTTTTGTTGTAAATAAATTTTTATGTAAGCGAGTTGTTCGATTTAGCAAATAAACACTTATTTTAGCTGAGCGAGTGAACCATTTGTTGAACAATTCTTTTAGTTAAGCGAAAGAACGAGGCTTTCGGGAGCTTAATAAAGAACAAGCCTTACAACTCAATGAAATTGGAAGAGCGACTTAAATAAATAAATAAAAGACTCCGTTTATTTTGTACAATTACCAAGTTCGTCAGCTTAGCGAATAAACTAGTTGTTCAGTATAAAAAAAAAGAAAAAATGTCGTAGTTAAGCAAGAGAATGAATCTTCTAGTTTATCTAATAATGAGCTCTGCAGTTTATGTAATGGAGTAACGGACTGACTCTTTCAATTTTGCAATTAATCGAACTGCTCTTAGAGCTAAGCGAGTGAACTAGTTCTTCAATTAAACGATTTAAACGCCTCTCAGTCAAACGAATCATTAAAATTTAGTTGAGTGACTATTATTCTTCCTTAATCTTTGCAGGTAAACGAATAAATTGTTATACATAAATTTATTATCTGTATGCCTTAAACAGCATATTAAAATATATATTTACATACAGTTTATTCACTTCAGCATTTAATAACCTGTTTGCCCATAATTAATTCGAAATGATTTTCCACAACAATGTTCCAAAAATATTCAACTCTCTGCGCAGAATATTTTAGCTTTTTGTTAACAATTTTCAAATCGTTGCGCTTTCCACAAAAAATGTCAACAATTAACAGTAACACAGCGCCCACAACAGCGACATGACAGGCGTGTGCCACACCCATTTCTACTCAGCATTCGGCACTTACATCCACGGAAGCCGCAACGTTGACTCTTCAGGCTCAAAATAAGCACATGGGCGAGTGCAGGCAGCAGACAAACAATTTTGTCGAACATAAAATCGAGCACAACTTAATTAAATGTTGAAAGCGCGACCACAGAAACTGCGGTCGGGGCCAGGTGTGGAGCAGGGGCGTGCGGGTGGCCGAATGACAAGCGGCGGGGTAAGACGCAAGACGTTGACAAACGCCCGACTTCATTTTCGGTGGATGGCTGTTGGAAATTAGCAAAGCTGTCAACTGTCAGCGGGTGGAGAGAGTCTGGCATGGGTATGAGGGTGTGCGGTGTGTATGTGTGCATGTGTGCGTGGAGTGTAGAAATATGTCTACAACTTCATGGCTGGCAGGCAAAGGTAAGACAATGTGTCTCACCTGCTCTTCAACACCTTGAGTCCTCTGCGGAACTTGCCGCCCCTAAAAACGAACTTGAGCTTGAGGCACGCATGAATGCGGCAAGTGCATGTGTTGCTCTGCCTGCGTGTGTGCGTGTGTGTGTGATTGTAAGTTATGGCATGTCTACATCCGGTTGCTGCTGCTTGTCAGCCTGCCTGCCACCTGCTGCCTGCATGCCTGTGTGTTACCTGCTGCCCTTTGCCCTCTGCCCGTTAGCCCTGCCTGTCCCGATGTTTGTAATTTGTTAATTTCCCGCATTTAGAAATTAATTTTCACTTCATGCGCCGCCAAGCAGACAACAGCAGAGCAACAGCAACGTCGAGTCAACTTGACTACAGTGTCACACATAAGTATGCTATAATGTTCTGCAGCACACCAACCCACACGCGCGTTGGCAACATTTGATATTTAGATACTTTTATGTTCTCATTAATTTGTGGAACTTTTTGTTTTTTTTACCTCTCTTTTATGTTGTTTTGCAACTGGAAAACAAAATCCAAAGTCAAATTTAAATCACATTCAATATTGTGTAATGAAAAATAAGTCCAACTTATTGTATTTATTTGGTAGCAGAAGATTCGCTAGCTGAAATATATACATTTTAAATAAAGTATACATCGAATGCTGGACCCCCTAAGCCCATCGAGGGACTGATAATTCGACAGCAGAGACAGCCAGCTGAAAGTGTAATCAACCTATATAAGGGCAGTAGTTGCAGCAGTTCTTAGAAGCAATACTTAGAGGAGAGACTTAAAGGCAATACTTAAATAAAATACTTAAGGAAAATACTTAGCGATGAGACATTGAAGAAATACTAAATAGAAATTTTAAGAGAATATATTTAGAGAGAATACCTATAGGAAATACGCAAACATAATTTTGTTTCTACGCTCATTCATCTTGCAAAATATAAAAAAATACAATAAGAAATTAATTTGGATATTTATGCAGGCATTACTATGAAAATTGTTTACTTTCGGAAAAGAAAACAATTTAATGTTTGTCTATTTCATTCACGAAAGAAAAATGTCGTCCACAAAAAATGAGCTGTGTTAACTTAGCAAACATGTAGAGAACTATCAATTTCTTTTCTTAGGAAACTATACATTTTTTTTGAACTAAAATAATATCAAAATTTAACCAGGACATAACACATAATATATAGTTTTTTATCGATCGAATTTTTGGCAGCTTTAACAAAATTCTTCGAAATTCAATGTCTTTATTAAAATTTTCGTCCATTACTCTAAGCAAATCCTTTTATAGAGGCTTATTATGTATGTACCGATCGCATCAACCTGTTTTAGCAAACAATATGCGGAGACTATCATTAAGGAACAGTAGAAGCATTAAATCTTACGTTGATCGATCGCAACAGCCTATTTTATCAAGCAATATATGGAAACAGCTGTTAAGGACTGGAAGCACTAAATCCTCTGGTTGCGATGGTGAAAAGGATAATGATAAAAAAACTGCAGCAAAGGATCGAGCAAAAGTGGAAGCATATGAGAAGAAATGTTTGGCGATTCAAAAAAAGGCCCTAGACGAAGAGTTGAAAGACCTATGCTCCAAAGATAAAAAATTAATTCAGAGTATGATGATGTGTCTTTCAGAGAGTATGAAAAGTGCGTGTAGAAAGAGGGCACAGCAAAAACTTTCCGAAGATAAAGTCGTTGGTGCTCAATGCTTAGAATTAGAAAAAATGGACAAGCTTAGAGCTATGATAACTCAATTCGAGAAGAAGTCTAGTCAAGTCAAAGGAAAAACGCAAGAGAATAAAAATAAGAAAGAGAACAAAAGCAGTGAGAAACAAAATGCTAATCAAAATGAGAAGCAAAATAAGGATCCCATTGAAGTAATATGCGATTCTTTGACAAAAAAAGACACTCCGAAAGACAAATCACAAAATAAGTTTACAATAAAGTTTGATAAGTGTATGAGAAGCAAATGGACCGAAGTCTGTCAATGTCGCAAACGATTTAGTAAAAAGGAAAACCGGAAGCTTGCAAAATTTCACAAGAACTTGGATGATGAATTTAAAAAAGAATGTGAAAAGCAGGCGGTAAGCGAATTATGTAAAGGAAAGTCCAAGAAATCAACTAAAAAAGATAAAAAAGTTGTAAAAGACAAAAAAGATAAACCGAAAAAAGCGAAAAGCCCGGTAGATAAAGAAATGGAAAAAAAACTCAAGGCTGAGATCCTTAAACAAGACAAGAAAGAAGCAGAACTTATAAAATCTGAGCTTCGAGATCTAAAGAAAAAGTGCCATGAGACCGCTAAAAAGAAGCAAGAGGCAGCTCAACAAAGAAAATGTGCAGAATTGGCAAAGAAACAAAAGCAAGAGGCTGAGAAAAAGAAATGTGAGGAGATGGCTAAAAGGGAGAAGGAAGCTGCACAAAAGAAAATTTGTGAAGAGATGGCTAAAAAGGCAAAGGAAGAGGCAGAAAAGAAACGGTGTGAAGAGAAGGCCAAAAAAGTAAAGGAGGAGGCCGAAAAGAAGAAATGTGAGGAGATGGCTAAAAGGGAGAAGGAAGCTGCACAAAAGAAAATTT
>NW_022045870.1:943411-969505 GCF_001654015.2 Drosophila navojoa | reverse complement strand
GAAAAGAAAGAGAAAGAAGAAGCGCAGCGAAAAAAGTGCGAGGAGGAGAAGAAACGTAAAGAGGCAGAGGAGAAAAAACGAAAGGAAGAAGAAAGATGCGAAGCTCTTAAGAAAAAGCAAGAAGAAGACGCTATTAGAGCAAAGTGCGCAATCAAAAAAATGCAAGAGGCACTTGCAAAGAGAGAGAAAGAAGAAGCGCAAAGAAAAAAGTGCGAGGAGGAGAAAAAACAGAAAGAGGCCAAGGAGAAAGAAAAGAAGGAAGGAACATCTAAGGCAAAGTGCGACTTTCTTAAGAAATTAGCAGAACAAGATGTTATTAAGAAAAAATGCGCAATCAGAAAAATTCGTGATGCTACCGGTAAAAAGCAAGAAGACGCTATTCGACAGAAGTGCGCAATAAAAAAAATGCGAGAGCAAGAAGAAAAGGAACAAAAAGAAAATGAGGCGCGCACAGCAAAAGCTCTTTTGTTTCGATCCACTCTTTACAAAACAAATTCCAAGCAGGACTTTCAGGCCGGCAACAAGGTATCCATTGTTGGCGCTGGACCCGTGGGCATGGGCTGTGCCTTTGCCCTGCTAACAAAACGCGTCACGAATAATATAGCCATCTATGATGTAAAGAACGACTTAAGTACTGCTCAGCGCGACGACCTCCGACACGCATCGCTCTTTCTTCAGAACTGCAACATTGACAACAGCAGCACCATTGAGAGCACCAAAAACTCTCGCGTTGTAGTAATTGCGGCTCGACCGAGCAGTAAGCCAGACGAATCATGCGAGGATCAGCTCCATAGATCGGCTGAGATGATTAAGCAAATCGCTCCTGAATTGCTCAAGCAGAGTCCAAAGGCTGTCTTCATCGTTGTGTCAAGTCCCGTAGATGTGATGGCTTGGGTTGCCCGCAAGATCACCAATTTGCCCTATGAACGCTGCTTCAGCACTGGATGTCACTTGGATACAGCGCGTTTCCGCATGTTTATAGCCCAGTTAGTCGGGGTCTCCACGAGCTCTGTTCAGGGAATGGTGTTGGGCGAGCACGGAGACACTTCCGTGCCAATATGGTCCTCCGTTAGTGTGGGCGGAACTCTACTAAAGGACTTGCTACCGCCCATAGGTACTGAAAAAGATCCGATGGCTTGGTCAAATGTTCACAAGAGCGTAGTTAATGCGGCTTATAAAGTAATCGCTGGTAAGAATTATACGAATTGGGCGATCGGTCTCACCGTTTCCGATGTTGTGTCTGCCATCTTCGAAAACAGTAATCGCATCTTGTCATTGTCAACGAATGCGAAGGGCATGTGTGGAGTAGAAGACGAGATTTTTCTGTCGTTGCCTTGCATTGTTAACCAGTGGGGTATTTATGGAGTGTTACATCCTCAACTTTCAGATTGGGAGAAAGAGAAGTTCAAGATGTCAGCAACAAAATTACTAAATACACAGAATAGTATTAAGCTCTAAGCACCAGATTTTAGTAAAGTTTCAATATTCTTAATAAATTACTTTTAATTGGTGTGGGCAGAACGTTGTGCCGGATTCAGAAATTCCATTGAAATTTGCGTTCTGTTTTAACTGTTTTAGTAGAGCGAAAAGGAAGTAAAAGTACAGCTGAACGCCAAGATTCGTTCTTGGTGGTACAGCTTTTCCTTCAAAATCCTCCATGAACAAAACAAACAAAATTAAATTTTTTCGGTTCAATCAATCAAGAAACTGGTGAGAAGTTCGTGCGAAGCAAGTCGTTCTCTATTATTGTCTTTCGTCTATAAAATTTCTGTAAAACACATGCTGATTGTAGTCATTGATAAATGGACATCTTTTATTAGTCACTAAATTCTGGGTCATCTACTTTCAATGCTTTTGACCACATGTATTCAAAATTTATGAAATAAATATGTATCGAAATCCAAAGCAACATTTTGCAATAACTGTCAACTTTTTGAAAGAAAATTTTATTGGAAACAAACATTAATGTTCATTTCATATTCAAAATTAATCAACAGGCTTCTCTTAAAATAACAAGCACGAAACGAGTATCTAAAAATGTTTAGGTTTTAAACAAAATTAAGTCAGTGATTTCTTTTTTTTTTTTTTTTTTTTTTTTTTTTTTTTTTTTAATTACCCTAGTATGATGATCAAATCCTTATCTTATAGTGTCTATAAGAGGTTTCCCAAATTCGAAATTTTCAATAGTACAAAGCCTCTAACTGGCGATTTAATACTAGCTAGATGTTCACGCTCATATTCCGACTCATCCAGCTGCAAAGACGATAAACTTTTCGATGATTTTCGCGATTGCTTGTATCGACGCTATCAAAAACAAGACGTGCAATGTGGAAACAAAGTATCAATTGTCGGAGCCGGCGCCGTTGGCACTGCGTGTGCTATAGCCCTACTGTCCAAAGGCATCACCAACAACATAGCTCTCTATGATGTGAGGAAAGAGTTCTGTTCTGCAGAGCGCCAAGACCTGCTACAAGGATCGCTTTTCCTACACAACTGCAAAATTGACAATCGGACTACTATCGAGTGCACAAAAAACTCACGCGTGATTGTGATCACGGCTGGAGTGCGTAGTAAACCGAACGAGTCACGCCAGAATTTGGTCCACAGGTCGGCAGAAATCATCAAAAAAATTGCTCCTGAATTGCTCAAGCAGAGTCCAAAAGCTGTCTTCATCGTTGTGTCAAATCCAGTCGATGTAATGACTTGGGTTACCCGCAAGATCACCAACCTACCCTATGAGCGTTGCTTCAGCACTGGATGTCACTTGGATACAGCGCGCTTCCGCATGTTTATAGGAAAGTTATTGCGAGTGTCAACGAGCTCGGTGCAGGGAATGGTGTTGGGAGAGCACGGAGACACTTCCGTGCCAATATGGTCCTCCGTTAGTGTGGGCGGAACTCTACTAAAGGACTTGCTACCGCCCATAGGTACTGAAAAAGATCCGATGGCTTGGTCGAATGTACACAAGAACGTAGTTGATGCGGCTTATAAAGTAATCGGGGGTAAGGGCTACACAAATTGGGCGGTCGGACTTACCGTTTCCGATGTTGTGTCGGCCATCTTCGAAAACAGTAATCGCATCTTGTCATTGTCAACCAATGCGAAGGGCATGTGTGGGGTTAAAGAAGAAGTTTTCCTATCGTTGCCTTGCATTGTTAACAAATGGGGTATTTATGGAGTATTGCATCCACAACTATCAGATTGGGAAAAGAACAAATTCGAGGAGTCAGCCAAAGTAATGCTAAAGCTACAGAATAGTATTAAATTCTGAAAATGCATGTTGTCTGAGGCATTACAATAAAAAACATGAATTATTAGTGGAACAGCAACCTATAATGGAATAATATATATATTACGTTGTTAATAAATAAAGTGCTTTTGGGCAATATATAAAATTTCGTTGTCTCTTATTATTCCATACTTATATGGTATCCCAAACTTTAAACGATTTGAAATGTTTGTCAACTCTGATAAAAATAAACAGACAGAAAGAATTTATTTGTCAGAACGGTCATTTAAAATTCTCCAATAAGTTTAATCGATAAAAGCAATGGCAATAGCAATATTTTAACTTATTTGGACAGCAGAATATAAAAAGAAAATGTTATAGCACCCTTTCCGGAATCTTTTTGTGTGTTAACCACAACATTTCAAACGCCACAAAATTATTTCTGTTATTTTTAACTCACTTCAAAATTTTTATCAATTTTTTTTTTGTTTAGACAATCTGCATGATGATGAAGCACTGTTCATCCAGAATTTGTACTAATGTATTGACTTCCAGTATTATGAATAGTATGAGGCAACTGCCTCAATGTGCCACTCGAATATTATGTATTACACGCTCTGCTTCGTCGAGCTGTAACGATGACAAGCTTTTGAATGCTTTTCGCACTTGCTTGTTCAGACGCTTGAAACAGCAGGAGGTACAGCCTGGAAACAAAGTCTCTATTATCGGTTCTGGTGCCGTGGGCATGGCGTGTGCAGTAGCACTGCTTTCGAAGGGGATTACCAACGACATAGCTCTATACGATATCAATCAGGATTTGTGTACGGCCGAGAGTGCGGACTTGGTACACGGCTCCTTATTTCTAAATAACTGTAGTGTTGCAAAGTGCTGCGATATTGGATCGACACGGGACTCGAGAGTTGTAGTAGTGACGAGCGGCGTACGCCCGAAAGCCAACGAGAAACCTTCAGAAGTGGCTCAAAAAACGGCGGATATTATCAAGTGTGTAATGCCCAGCCTAGTTAAAGAAAGCCCCAAGGCTGTATTTATTATTGTTTCAAATCCATCCGATGTCATGGCTTGGGTGGCCCATAAAATATCCAAGTTACCCTACGAGCGATGCATTAGCACTGGCTGTCATTTGGACACTGCTCGCTTTCGACTGTTTATTGCGCAGCTTTTGGGCGTAGCAACTAGTTCGGTAAATGCATTCGTCCTCGGGGAGAATGGGAAAAGTTCGGTGCCCATGTGGTCCTCAGTCACTGTGGGGGGTGTGCGGCTGGAGCAACTGGTGCCCAAAATTGGCACGAGCGAAGATCCGATGCAGTGGTGCAAAGTACATAAGGACGTTGTCGAGGCGGCGGCCAAGGTGATTGCCCTAAAGGGCTATACGAACTGGGCCATCGGACATGCTGTTGCCGATGTTGTATCTGCCATATTCGAGAACAGCAACCGGATCTTGTCGTTGTCAACAAATGCCAAGGGAATGTGTGGAATCAAGGACGATATATTCTTATCGCTACCGTGCATTGTTAACAAATGTGGCCTCTTTGGGATTATTCGTCCACATCTATCGAAATGGGAGTCAAATGCGATGAAGAAGTCGGCCGAAGAGGTATTCAAGGCACAATGTGACATTAAGCTTTAGGTACTACAAAAAAAAGATGGGGTTTTGAAATTGTATTCAGTAGTTGCCCCTGCTTTCAGTAAATAAATTTATCGTCAGGCCTAGTTATAAATGATATTTTTTATTTGGCACAAAATTGATTTGCTTTCTGGGCGTTGCCAAAATGTGGCGCATTTGCAGCTATACACAGCTTGAACCAATTATAAACGGCTGCAAGCGGTGCCAGCTGCCAGTAGAGGTTAACTCGAACATTAGAGGCAAGAGCTCCTCATGCACAGGGCCCTCACAATCGCTTGTTCCAAAGAAGAGCCTTATTAAGAAGGAAACCAAACAGCGGCAGCATAAAGTGCAATACAAATGCATTCCACAATCGATCGACAATCAATCCGATTGCCATTTACGCAATGGAAACTCCAGTAGGAAGCCACCAGTAAAAGGAGAGTCCAATATGTACGCGCAGTCCATTGAGAAAAGTAGTGAATCCAACTTGAGCAAGAATGCTAAAGGGAACGTCAATAAAAGAAATTTGAAAACTAAAATTGAACCCAATAGATGTCTGCCGCATAACTGTCAATCGGCATGTGCAGAACAGTACTATGATTGCGAGGACATATCTTCACACAAAATCGGCTCATTTTCAGGGCTGGTGTCCAACGAGCTAACGAGTCGAACAAAAAACAACTGTCAGCCTTTACATAGAGCGCTCTCAGGTCAATCAGAGCAACGTAAAGGTTATTTTTCATCCAAGGTAATACGAAATACCACAAAAAGCGGCAATGGGTTGCCTCAACGCGGCTCCAGCTTGCACTCTACTCATTTGAGAGACGAACAAGTTCCGCACTGCAGTCATTCTGAGGCAACATCTTGTCCCCAGCGTACGTATATGCTCTCGGGGACATTACGTTGCACAAAATGTCATGCCAGAGTGCCAAGAGATTATACAACAAAATCAAATGCTGTGCCAGCTCAATATCAATTGGAGTTGAACAATATTTCGGTTCGGTCCCCCCAACCCAATAATGAACTTCAGAATCGAACGCCCTCCTCCGATTTCTGTCCTCCTAAACGAAGAAAACACTTAAGTGGTCCCATACCCAAATCATCTGTCATGTACCAATCATTACCTTTACTAGAGGACGCTCTACGGAAATTACGAAGTGATCCAAGTTTTACGTTAAGCTCAAAACCTATAGGACTGCTAAGAGATCGCGCACAAGAATATAATAAGGAATTATTTGATGCTGTGCGTGAATACGACATAGCCCAACTCGATAGGTGCTCAACGCCAGATCGTTGTCCTACGCATCCCAAAAGTTGGAACAAAGATCATATAATGCAATGCTTTCGCGAAGATCAATCCTCTTTTAATTTAAAGAGACAGGAGATGACAAATGAGCGGACTGAATCAAACGCTGATTCGCTATATTTCAGAGTGAAACAGAAATCAAGCCAGCTGTGGCCCATGCAACCTCTTAGAAAAAAGTTGAATATAGCCGATCAATATTGGAAATCGGAAAACGAAATAGAAGACAACACGTCACCGAAAATGTCTGACCGAAGGTCGATGCAATTGAAACTGATAAATAAATGCGCCAATGATAATAGTGATGACAATTCCAACTGCAATTCCGGCTCTGCGATAACTTATATGGATCTGAAGAAGAATAGTAATGCCGTATTGACAAAAACTCAATTAGCGGATCTCCGCTGCCACAAATCCAACAGCATTAAGAGAATGCAAGATTGTGCGAGGATGGAATCGCATGCATTGAGTGATAATAATTCTCAGACTTCACAACAAAAGCTGAGTAAAGAATTTGACGATTTGAGATTTGATGAGCAACATAGTATTAGGCTCTATGTCGACTACATCAAATCTGAAATGAGTCAGATTGATAATATTATCAATAAATGTAGACTACTAAAAAGAAAATATGGCATAAAGCTGGAGGATAATTGTGCGGAATACCTACAGCAGATGTTCATGAGGAATAACAATGTATTACAGGAGGTGGGATCGATGCTACATAAGAGATGCTTGGATGTTATCGGAAGTCGAAAAAATCAGTTCATAGTCACCAAGCAAAATAATACTGAAAATGTGCTGCCAAGCAAAATCATGAAGCCCGTAACGAAAAACAAGTGTGAGGACGACCTGGAAAGAGTAGACGAGACAGCAAAATCAAAGCATAAAAGGCTAGAGAAACAGCTACAGGCAACCGAAGAGAGTCAAATAAATCTAGAAAAGTCGCTAGATGAGAGGGAAGTCAGTCAGTGTAGAAAAACTCAGAAAGAGAAGAGACTTATTAAAACAGAGAAGGGATGTGATGTGGCCGACTTACAGAATGCACTAGACAGAAATATTGAAATGAAAACGGAAGTGACTGAAACAAACCAGGCAGAAACACAAAACGGAGTAGCTGAACTTAATAAGCAGCTTAAGGAGGATACGAAGAAAGAGGAGAAACTCGAGGCCACGAACACAGATAAAACGGTTGGTGATCGGCTAAATAAAGATATATTAGCTCCCTATTATATGCTCAACGCTGCTCTAATATCAACTATTTTCCAAGGAAATAAGCTGGACCAGCGTTACGCCTTGAGACGTCTGGAGAGTGAACGCCCATGGTTAGGCTCGCAAAATCAAAGAGGGTTTACTAAATCAGTTGGAATACTTGATGCTCTTGGTATACCGCATGCCACATGTTTGGAAAAAATAAACTATTTGTTCGAATTTCGAAATCGGTTCAATCCCAGCTGCCAACAACTACAGCTTTCGACAGACCCAGATGGAGGCAAGCCAGAGCCCGATGAGGATAGAGAACACTCAGAGAAATCACTGATAAATCAATGGGTAAACGCATTTGGAGAGTTACCACTGCAGACAAGACCAGGATCGAAAATATTACTGCCCTTGCCCCATTCTGAGGGGAGCTACTTTATAAGCGACCGCGCTACATGTCTGCAATTAAAGTGGCTCGATCTTAGAATGGAAGAAGAGCTCGAATATGACGATTCTGATACTGATTCTGAAACTTAAACTGGAGTGAAGTAACTAAGTAAAGTAAACAGTTTAAATGTGTGTGTATATATCAATAGATAATCATATGTGCAAGCTATTAAAATTGATTATTCTTGAATGTGTCAAGATTTATGACTGAATTTATTTGTGATATTTCTGTTGTGTATAAAAATTGGTTATAGAAACAAGAAGTAAATTGCCTTAAGGCATTCCCATTTCATTTACAATATGAATCCCTTTGCCTTTAACAAGTATTATGCTAAATAATTAAGGACCTTTTCAAACCTCTTGTTAGTTAAACGAAAGTCGTTCCACAAATAACTGCTCAATGCTGTAGAGACACGTATATGCTTATAATTTGAATGCTAAGTCAATAGGCAATAGAAAATAATGACTCCAGCCTTGCTTGATTCATTGATGAATTAATGAAATTTGTAACGTGGAATATATATGCATGTAGCCGAAGCAAATACAAAGACAAACAGGCATCAACATTGCATTGCGCAAATACGCATACATAGCTCTATTGCTATCTTTGCTTTGGGTTATGAATTTCGGGGCATGATAATGAAAGTTATCGGGCATAAAGTAAACAAGCTTGAGGTGCTGCCTTCATGTTTAGACAGGCCATCAGACAGAGGGACAGACAGACAGAGAGAGACAGAAATAGAGATTGGCAATGCGTATTTGGTTTTCATTTCGTATTGATTTCACAGTTGACGGGCGGCTGCGAGTGGGGGTGGGTGGGGCTGTGTGGCATATTGGCAAAGCAAATTTGCAGACGCCTTGACTGGCCATCATCAACAGCCATCCGTTTAAATTATTAACGTATGAGTAATTTGTATGACATATAAACAAAAGTCTGTGTTAGTTGCATGCTTCACTGATTGTGACTGCCACCAGGTTCTGTGGTCTCTGTGCGACCTCGGGCTATGTCATAGCTACTGACTCTGACTCATGTGTTGTCCTCGCTGCCTGTGTCCTTTTTTGGGTTTTCTATTTCGAATTGCGACGACGACAGCGAGTATTCTCTGTCAGGCTGTCAGTTCCCACGTGGCAGCCTTGGGTTGTGCGTCTGGAGGATTCGTTTTGTGTGCGGCAAATGAGTTGTGTGTAATTAAGTCCTGGCGCAGGATAACTCGAGTGTGAGCGCGACAGCTCCTCTGATAGTTAGTAAAGGAATCCGAGCTCTTTCGAGCTGGCAAAACATTGACAAATATTGATTAGCTGTATTGATTGGGAAGACGCTAGGTTTTTAGTTGACTTGGAAAATCGGGAATAATCTAAATAAATCTTAAGTTAAATAAATATAAACATTTCTTAACAATAATTTTATTGTTATAAATATAAGTAATGTAATACAAAATTCACTAACTTTTTCTTAATTTCCGTTCTCATTTTAGGTAAGTCTCAATGCTTTAAAACACTCGTAAGTTCAGGCTCAAGCAGCAGGCTGAATAGATTTGTGCCTTGAAACTCTAGAAGCCAACAGAGGTAAACTTTTGCCCAAAACTAGTGGCTTTAATTTGAAAACTTTTCAGCAGAAAAAAAAGAGCAAATAGCCGAAAATAAAAATCAAAGTCTATAGAATAGCAAAACATATCCGGCAACAGCGACGCACCAACACAATTCGAACACCGAATTCCACGCAATGAGCAAAGCGTCGAGCGTCGGGCGCAAAATCAAAGCATACTTTTGAGAATGCTTCAACGCAACCGCTAAACAACTGGCCACGGCCGAAGGACAGACAACTGGACAGCTGGACGGACTGACGGACAAATTGTGAGCCGTTCAAACCGGGCCCGGCCGCATAGTTTAAACAAACTTTTTGCTTAAAAGCTAAAACACACACACAAAGGAAAGAAATAAAATAGAACCCGAAAAAAGGGGAAAAAACTGGAAACGCCACTATTACATTAAAACAGAAAAATAATTGCAAAAATTTCTACCAACTTTTTCAACTTTCGCTGGATTTTTTGTTGTTTTGTTTTTGCTTTTCGTTTTTTTGTTTTTTGTTTTTTTTTTTCGTCTCTTTTGTTTTGTAGAGTTTTGCGTTTGTTGTACGCATCCATTCTTTGAATAGCTGGCAAATTTCACTTGGCAAACTTTAAAACGGGCTGACGACGCTCATTACAACTAATAATGTTAATAATCATTAAAGTGCCGCATTAAACGTGATTACGGCTTGTTCCTACGGCCCAAAGGAGGACGCTGGTGAGGGGGAGGGGCTCTTGCTGGCAACTGCCACAATTGCTTTGCCAATAGGCAAAAGATTTCTGCGGCTCCGGCTGCCGCCGTGTGGCACACACAAATTGCAAAAATTAAAATACTTTTCAAAACTAATTAAAATTGTGTTGAATACTTTTTGGGAAGCTGCTCCGACTGGGCCCGAGGCGACGCTCTGTCTGCTTTGCCCAGCTGCTTTGGCTTTGGCAGTCTTTGGTGGGCCATTGATGTTCGACTTGAACTTCGATTATTGCGGCATATTTAAGAGACGGAACACTATTGCCATCCCATTCACTCGCTTTAGCTCTGCGCTCGCCTTTGAGTGGAGAAACTTTTGCAATTTTTCTCTTGTGTGTTGCTTTGGTCTTTAGGGTTTACCATCTCATTTCTCTTTGGCCAAGATCTGCAATATTTAAATTGAGTTTTCTTAAGTTCACTCTGAATTTAAACACACTAAAGTTGCTTGGTATTTATGTGTATTTCGTATGGCTTAGCAAGCGCTTCCTTCCCGAATCTGCCGTCCAATTTGCAATGTCAGCTCTTAGGCCCTTACAATGTCTGCCAGCGACTTCCTCACTGCATTAGTCGCCCATGCCCCAATCGATCCCTTTGCCAGCTGTCACACTCACTGTATGCATTAAACTTTATAGCTCCACACACACACACACACTCGTGCACAAACATAATACAAATGAGCAATAGCCCATCGGCTGCTGGTGGCTGCTGCTGCTGCTGCTGCAGCAAACATCAAACGTGTTAAGCAACTTCAAAGCTCAGCCAAGTGCATGAAATGCGTCGCTGCTCGCTTCTCGCTTCTCGCTGCTTGTCGTTGAGGGGGACAGCATTGAACACGCCACGACTTTTGCAGCCAAAGCAAATTAAAAGGAAATAATGGCGCAGTGGCATGCAACGCAATGAGCAGTGGATGCCAGCAGCCGAGCCAGCAGCAGTCGCAGCAGACTTGTGCTTCTGCCTCGTCAGCTCGTCATTCCACTCGGCGACTAAATGGTGCACACGAAGTGCTCACGTGCACCTGTCGAGCAGGCCAAATGGGATATGGGATATGGGATATGAGCCGCACGAGAATGGATGCCAGCAATGCGAATGTGAATGTGAATGCGCCGTGGATGCATTCGAATTAAGGCACAAGTGAGTGCAGCTTTGTGCTGCCGTTCAGCCTGATGCTGGCAATTAATTAGGATTATGTGTGTCGTCTGGGCAGCGAGCAGCCAAAAGCATGCAACACATGTGCGTCACGCCCACGCTCTGCCCACTGCTCGTCATCTCTCTAATGGGCACGACGCCAGCTTGACTTCCGCAGCGTGACAGACACTGCGCCTAAATAGTTTGATTAGGTAAATTTATGGCAGCACGCTTTCAAGCGCTCTTAAGTCTATATAGTATATATGTGTAAATGTGTATATGTGTGTGTGTGTGTGTGTATATATGTGCATGTGGCAGCCAGTCGTAACAGCCAGCTCAATCAATCATCACAGTCGATGCCTGCATATTTTTAATGATGAAGGCGACGGCCTGAGCAGACGCTGCTCATTAAAAAATATTTGCAGCACTTGCAACTTGCATAGCAGCCAACTAGAGCTGAGCATGCTTCGTGCTTAGTGCTTGTCGTGTCACGAACAAGATGTCATCACTCTTGGTTAAAGATGGCAAAATGACAGCGGAATTAAGTATATCTGTTGTCTCTGTCTTGTTTAATGGATAAATAAGATCATAAGCTGAATTTTTATGTATATTTTAAATTTTATTTTCAAATTAGATCAAAGCAGCAGACTTTATACGTATATGTCTTACATTTTGCATATTTTTATTACCGATATATATGTTATTATTATTTAATTATTAATATAGTTCTATTTAAAAACCCGCATAGGAAACCATCGCTCGCATCTAGGCAAAGCCCTCTGACAAATGGGATCATAAGCAGACTTTTTATGTATATTTATTATACATTTATTTATTTAATTTAATTATTATTATTATAAAAATAACAAAATATTCAGACACACTGACAAATGAGATTATAAGCAGAGCTTCTTACTATATATATTATTTAAGAAATTAATATATTGTTATTATTATTTTTAATCATTAATATATTTATATCTAAAGAGAATTCTGATATTTAAGCAGAGCTTATCGCTATATATATAGTATATTTTATAATTAATTATTGATATGCTTATTCATTCCTTAATTATTAATATATTTATTTACATTTCTAAACCATCGCTGACATCTATTCAGACCCACTGTCATCTCCATTACATAACTTTAATCAGCTGTAGCTGGCATACCTTCTCTGGCCTTTGGATTTTTTGTAGTCTTGGACCTTGGACCTTTCGCTTATGGGCGTCCATTTCTTGCTAGCACTAACGACTTTTTAAGTATTTACACACAATTTGGCGCTTCGCGTTCGCGTTGGGCAAACTTTTATCGCAGACAGCCGCAAAGTATGCAACGGCATTTTTCCATTTGCCTCAAGTTGTGGCATCTCCGCGCTGACACAATTGCTCAGCGGCAGAGGCAAAAAGGCGCTCAGCTAATTTTTCTTGGCGCGTTTTTCTTTATTTGTGGCAAAAGTTTACGCTTCATTATCTAACAGCTCTAACAGTTCTAACAGCTCTAACAGCTCTGCCAGCTCTTCCACCTCTGCCGTCTTGTTTGTCATTTGCAGCTTGAAGTTTTGATAACTAAAAACAGCAGCACTTTAGCATGCAACTAGCCCAAGGCGCTCATTCCGACAGTCCGACTCAGTTTTGCTCTTTCTATATGGTACATGTATATATCTTGCTGCTTCTGTGAGTGAGTGGCATTGTGGCACCTGCTGATAAGCCGCCGCCTTTAACGCCGCTCGAGCAAACATTTGCCAGCTCCAGTTCGCCAGCCGCCTCAAGGTGTGTCGCATGCAACTTGACTGCTGTATGTACACTAGTTCCACTTGTTCTTCTTCGTGGCTTTCATGTTTTTCTAATTTTCAGCTTTTATGCTAGTTTTTTTTTTTTTTTTTTAGTGTAACCTGCTTCCACCTGTCTCAGTGGCTATGTGTTAACTTTTGTGACAAGCTGGCTGCAGGCAGCGGTGAAATTTGTGTTTGCTACGGTCAGTTGCAAAAGCCTTTACGAAACTCCTAAATTGCGTGTTTGTGGCTACGAAAAACACGGCAATAATAGTTGTTTACTTGAAAGCGATATCTATGAGAGACTTTGTGCTGCCGTCAAAACATTGATG
Organism: Drosophila navojoa; assembly: GCF_001654015.2. The sequence goes on along the minus strand of NW_022045870.1, from coordinate 956,152 downwards.
CTTCACAAAAGTGAAAAGGGAAAAGTTTTGTTATTAGATAGACCACTTGATATATTTTTTAAATACTGTATATATTTAATACTGAATTTATATTATTTATAATTATGTTTACATATAATAATATTATTAACAATTAAATATATTTTTTTATTTATATATTTCTTTATATATTTTAATTAATAATATTATTACATATGTTTCTTTTTATTAAGTTTTCTTTTAATTTTAATTCTTATTATTTTAATTATTCTTCAAAATTTTAAAATCTGTACAAAAAAAGATTTATATAAAATAAATTATTTAAATTTATATGAATATTCTTATACAGAGTGTAAAGCATTCTTGGCTTTTATATGATATCATTCGTAAGAATGTTTAAGTATTCTGACCCTTGCATACATTCTCCCCTTTTATAAAAACAGTGAAATTATATAAATATTTATAATAACAATAATTGCAGTTAAGAAAAAACAGAATCATCGTGCTGCAGAGATGCCTACTCACCTGAGTGCTATTTCTGTACTTGTTTTCTGCCTGACTGCAGCTCAATTGATCCTGAATTTATTACGTAAATTGGCTTCAGTATAATGGCAAATAAAATTCCATTAACATTGTTATTATTTCATCGATCAATAAGCTCATTCATTGCATTGTTATTTTGAGAGTCATTAAGTTATTTTCCCATTGCGTACATATTTGAGGCATTTCAGTTCCTGTTGTTCCTTGATTTTCAATGCTTGGCTAAAACAATGTCGCTTGAGTGCGGTGGTGCAGCTGTTGTCTAGTCTCGGCTATATTTTGCACCCACAGCTGGCATCAGAGTGAGCAGAAAATGGCAAGCAGAACTTTGCAGCCGACTGCACGTGCTGTCTATGCAAACATCAGCTGGAAAGCAGGCAGCAGGAGGCGTCAGGCAGCCAGCCGGAGTTGCCCGTATTCCATTTCAGTGTAAACTACCTCTTGGCCTGGCTGCTGGCTTTGGCTCCACGGTCAAATCGACAACGCGACGTCGGCAGACGCGACATCAAAGTGAAAGTCACGCGTTTACGTCTATTTACCACTTTGTCTGGTGTTTTTCTTTATTTTCTTGCTTTTTTTCATTTTCTTATTTTGTATTTCCACTTGCATTTGGAAAAGCGCAGACTAGTTGGTGTTTTTTTTCAGTCTCCGTTTAGTCTGCCCCGTCATTCGCGTCTGGACGCCAGCTCGCGAGGATGTGGGAAGTGGAGTATGGGCTGTTGTCTGCCTCATTATGTTTTGCTTTCGCACCCTGCCGCGCTGCCAATATTTTTATGTAAACAACCAACAGAACAGGCAAAATGGCAAACTGACAAACTCTCAAATGCCGCACAAAAACGAGCAAATCATTTGCAGAAAAGGGAGAAAAAAACGTGGATGAAGAATATAATCCAGCAGACGGCGCCCTAACGAAGCGATGTCTTCGCTACTTTCATTCGCTTTGTGCAATTATGGGCATCCATATATCCGTCTCTCAGTCTGCTTTCAGTAATTTGAGAGCATCTTTGTGAAAATGTCGCGTCATTGTTGGCTGCTCCATCGATTGGTGCGAACGATAAAAATTTAATTGCAGCTTACCCAAAGCCTCGAGAGAACTGACCTTGGGTCACTGGCGTCTGCCTCGTTCGGCTTATGGCTTATTCCGTTTAAGTTTACGCGCGAAAAAATGCCAATTCCACCTTTCCCTGGACACGGCTCACATACCTTATGGCATAGTTTAAGTAATGCTCAAGCTGAAAGGGTTACTCTTGTGGGGGCTTTTATATTCCTTTTCTTTTCCGTTGCGTTCCATTCTTTTCTTTTCATTTTATTTGTGACCTGCATAAAATCTGCGTTAAATTTCTTTACCGGCAGTCGTAAAGTAGGCAACGTGTATTTAATTTGTAGCTACTTGGGAATTTCTTATACCCTGTAGAAAAGAAGTGTGTATAGAGTATGATGGGCTAACTTAAAGAAACAGAACAACAAATTACAAAAATCTTGGATTATTTCAGCTCAAGCAAATATTAGTTAATTGCGCTTCAAATTATGTTTAAAAATTATAAAAAATATAAAATATAATATGAAGTGAGACCTAGGGTATTCCTTGGTAGTTGCGAATCCAAGTCCTTTGGCTGGTTTATTTAGAGTTCGCCGACGCCTTTGGCAAATATTGAAAGGAGGCAGCTGGCTGGAAGTACGCTACATATTGTTTGCACAAACGCACTCGATCGCTAGTCAGGACACGACTCGACAAGAAGAGAATATCCTAGTGCCACGCCCACAAGACATGGCGGACTACGCTTTGCGCTGCTTTCTGCTGTTTGTTTATTTACGCACATGCGAGGCAAAAACTTATTTCATATTCATAGAAAAATCGCAGACACATGTGCTAGGCGAAGGTCCACGCCAGCTGTTCTATATATATACAGACACACACACATACACACACGTAAAATACACATGCACACAACTCGTTTGGCATTGGGTGGAGTAAATCAGCAGCTAAGTAAGTAAAATGCTTCATAAATTGCTTCAAGTGGCGCAGCTGGCTGACAGCAGCTTTGAAAGCATTATGCGCTAGCAAATGTTGGCCCAGGACCCCAAAGACAGCCAAGGATATGGCACAAGCCCTGCTTGTGCCGGTGTGTGTGTGTGTGTGTGTGTGTGTGTGTGTGTGTGTGTATGTGTGCTAGGGCATCCGTTTTAAAGCATATCAGCATGCATAAATCTAAATCAAAGCCATCAAATGAAGAAATTCTAACGAAAATCAAAGTCACTCTCATCACGATGATGATGATGGTGGTCATGATCATCGGCAGCACGATAATCATAATGCATAATGATTATTGCGCGTATTTTCTTGTTGAACCCATTTGCTTTGTGACTTCAGTAGGCTGCTGTTGGCAAAATTCAGGCAAGCGTAAAATTTACGCATCTCACAATTCACAATTCCCCAAAAATATTTGCACACTGAAAATGCCTCTGATGCTCCGGAAATTTTCAGCAATATTTTGCTTATTTCATGCAGCGTTGCCCTTCACTCTTTCTCTCTGTGTCTATCGCCCGCTCATTGTCGTTCTCCATCTCAGTCCGTCTCGCTCGCACACAAGTCAAACAATTGTGACAGATTTGCTTAGTGTGCAACCAGAAAGGATTTGTCTCCGACATTTTATTTATTTATGGAATTGCTCAAACTGGCCAGTTAATAAGCGGAACGTGTTGATAATTTTGTATTCGAACTGTTTGTGTTGTCATTGTTTTGGGGCTTCGTTATGGCTTTGGTTTTCCGTGTCTCTAATTTAGCTGGTCCTTAAACTTAATTGCTTGTAAGACTTAATGGAAAATTAATAAGTTGAAAAATGTGCGCCGGAAGCTGCAGCAATTTGTGAAGCAATTTTCTATAAGCTCCCCCTCCCCCCCGCCAGAATAAAAAACTGTGTGTGAAAAGGGTTCGTCGAGGCAGTGCAGAGTCCGCCCTTTCAATGTGACAAATGTCTCAGGAAATGTGAAATTTATTTGCCATACTTTGTCGATAAGCACAAAATGCTGTGCACTGACTTGGAAATAATTAATGAGAATCAAAATATGAAAGTCTACTGCCTGAACAATACGCACTTAATCAGGTTGAGAATATAAATATAATCTAAGCGAGAGAAATAGGAAGTTGAGTTTTGTGTATATATTGTGGTTTTTGAGGTCTGTCTAAAATAATATGAATATTGATTGAATATAATTCAAAGCAATATAATTTTGATTAACTGGAAGAAGAAAGTGAAGCTTGATTTATTAGTAATATTAAGCTTGAATATGACGAATTATAAATAGAAATTTAATTTTAATTGAAGTGAAACTAATCTATATCAAAATTGTTTTCCATTGGGATAGTATTAATAATTGGGTGGTATTAATAGTTACAAAATGAATTGGATTGTAAGCTGGGGCAAGTTAGAGAGAGAATGAATGAATAATCAAACTTGAATAATTGTAACAATTATAATAATAGTGAGTACAGTTTATTGTGATAATGCCTGAGCCTAAGTTTTCATACCTAAAGCCAGGCATAAATTCATTCCTATCTATTGCTGAGTTTGTGAAGCTGAGTATTGGGGTTGATAATGCCAGATCCCATTAACAGGAGTTGCTTGTTATTAACAGTATTATGTTACTACCCTAACTCCTACTCTGGTCATTTGTTACTTGCCTCTCTTGGTATTCACAGCAATCATCCTAAAAATAAAGACGAGGAATTTAGAAGCCGGTCTCTTTATCGTCGACGCCTTCACTGCAACAGAGCTATTGATTATTCTTGTTTTTTCGATGAGGTTGTAGGGGTCAGCGTTCATCTGCCTATTTATAGAGTCTGTACTAGTGTCCCTTATTTATTTTTATCCCTCTACCTGTGTAGGAGGCATGTTTACGATCTCTGTATAATTGTATGGTTGAATATTAAAATTTATTTGCAGTTTCTTTCTTTTATGAAAATGCTTCGTCGATAGCCGCCGAAACAGGTGAAATCCCTATTTTGTCTCATTATTATTGCAGTACAATCCGGCTATAGCGACTCTGCTTATAATGTCCGATGAAAGTTCTGGTTTCCAGAAAAACTTAAATGAAGAAACTTATACGGCTATAGCGTCTTTTAGATATACATTAGCATCTTTAGTACCAGATTCTACCATGATTAATTATAAATACAAGTGAAAAGTTATCAAAGTAAATCAAATCTAGCCGAGAATAATCAGAAGTCAAATGTCTACTGTTATCTATCATATCCTATATCATTTAATAACACATGCACAACGAAAATGTTAATGAAATAAGGTAAATTAACATCAGTTAACAAGGGCCAACCAGTTGGATTTCAAGTGCAGCTGTAATGTGATAAAATGTAGTTACTGTTCAACACTTTGAGCCCTGATTACTTATATTACTTAATTGCGTCTAATGACATGCAACGAAATTGCATAAAATTCAATTTCCGCCCACACAAAATGCAAACAGAGCGCAGTACGACTCCGAGACGAAGTGCTCCAGAGATTGAGCTCTTTGGCTGCATACAAAAGCCGAAATAACATAATTATGCTGACGAGCAATGCGGAAGTGCCTTAGGTAGGGGCAGAGGTGGGTGGCTGCTAGCTACTCTCACTTAATAGCAATTTAATTGTGCTCATAATTAAGTTCGTGCTTGTGTGTGTGTGTGTGTGTGTGTGTGTGTGTGTGTGTGTGGTCAATTGCGCCAGCTGCTGTCGGCAGTTGGATGGAAACCGAGTTCCTTGTACCAGGTACTGCTGCTGGTATAAATTTTAAATTAATATTAAATCATTAACACTGCATCGAGTACGCTTTCAGCGCCTGCAGGCCGATCTCAAACTGAGGCATCCTTTCATTAATCACTTGCGTTCGTAATTTCGTTGATTATTCGACGCCATCCTGTGCGTACAACAATAAGTAATTAGATAGCGCTGCAGTGCGTACCTTTAGGGCAACTTGATTTATGCTATTTTCGGACAATTATTCAAACAGTGCCAGCCATAAGTATGCAGCCAGCAACTAGCGAGCGGAAAAACATTTGGCTCACACAACTCTGCCAATTGAAACTGTGTCAAAGATGGCCAACAAAACAGAGCGAAGTTCTTTGGCGCCGCCGCCGCGTCGACAGGCAGTCAGCCAAATGAGCACTGACCCACCGGGGTGGCTCAGCTGGTATACAGTGTGGTTGGTCGAGTGGTTGGCCGAATGTTCTTTGGCTTGCTGTGCACATGATTTATTATATATAAATATATATATGTTTTACTCCACGAATGTCCACACATATCCTGTAGTTAAGGCGATAGCAGGTATATTAAATTAAGCATTAGCGGGCATTTCATTAATTGAACTAAATGCTGCAAAGATATGTTTCTCTTTATTGGGCTGTATTTGGATTAATTATTTCTTAATTTTAATTATTTATTTATATTTATTTATGATTACATAAATAATCTTCGACCTTAAATATGAAAGCCTTGTAATTATAAAATAAGAGGATAAATTATTATATTTTTATTATTAATTGTTTTTTTTTTTTTTTTTTTAATATTATTCCTTTATAAATTATAGTTAATTCTATCATATATTCTTCTTTTCCTTTTTTTTCCCTTTAGTATATTTTTTTAAATATATTTTTTATTTATTATATTTTTATTGATGGCATTAATGTTAGCCTAAGTACTATGATTTTATTATTATTACTTATTTTTCATTTATTTAAATACTGATATTTTCAATGGTATCTCCTAGTCATTCATTTGTTATCCTTTGAGTCCTTAATTTAGTTTTAGCCGGCTGTAAATGTCCGGCTGACTGCCTGTCTCCCATTCGCTGTTTCTTTTCTTCTTTCTATCTGTTTCTTTCGCACTCCTTTCTAACGTGCGAAATGACCCAGTGACAAATTGTGTAGCCAACTTTCGGATGCTTTCCTCATCCGCGTAGTGCTGAACGAATGTGTGCCACTTTTCTTTATGTGTGTTGGTTCGGAAACATTTTTGAAAAAAAAAAAAAAAATAAAATAAAATAAAAGAAAAGGAAAAAATATATATTTATAATAGTTACTTGGTAGATACTTGAATTTGGCACGCTATTTAACTGGACACTTGTCGCTGGGAATTTATGGAGGAACTGCCTTTGATTTATGCCAGAGCCCTGGGCTCTGAGTGGGTGTGGCATTGAGTAGACCAGTAAACCTGTAGCCAAGCTCATCGATAAATTATTGAAACAGTATTTGGCGTTGTCCTTGAAGACTCATAAATAAAATGGCAAATGGCGAATTTACAATTATGCTTTGCGGCTGCCGCTAATGAACTTAAGGCGTGCTAAAATTAAAGACTTCTTAAAGAGCCCGTTGCGTTGGCCTTGTCCTTGTTAGCTAATTTGGTTGCGGTCGGGTTGGAGGGAGGAGGGGGCATGGCGAATGGAGTAACAGCGTCTCCCTTGTCGCCAGGGCAAATTTAAAACAATTGCGAGTCGCGCGCTGCTTGGCTGCTTATACAATTTGGTGGGGTCTGGCAACGCTGCTGTCGGCGCCATTTTGCGCTGCTTCGTTGTCTGTGCTGCCTGTACTTTGTATGTGTGTGTGTGTGTGTGTGTAAGCATGTCCTGCGGGAGTTTGCCCACATTTTTGCGCCAGCACAAAGCGCACGTGGCCTGCAGCCTTTTTTGCTTAATATCTGAAATGTTGCTTGCCACCAAGTAGTTAGACGCGCGTGGGCTACGCAGACGGGGGAAGGGTGGAGTGCGGTGTCAGTCTGTGCAGTGTAGATGACAGCGTTTTTGGTGCTGGGATTGGCCTCAAGCAGCTCGGATAACTTAGTGCAGCCAAGTCAAAGCCTTTGGCTGTTTAAATTATGAGCTAAAATATTTAAGAGGATTTAAGATATATTTATTTTATTATTGCTTAGTGACTCGTTAAAAATCAATTTCGAAATCGAAATCTAACTAGTCATCATTCATGATTTTTTTTGAATTTTTTTCAAATTTGTTTTGCAAATACGAAAATATATCAAAAATATTTCAGACATCGACAGAGAGAGGGAGGCCTTTTAATCATGCCATCAATTCAGCAAACCGAAAATATGTAGATGAGTCGCTTTATCAACATTTTTGCGCAGCAATTTCTCTTGGGCCTGGCGTCCGGGCATGCAAATGCCAAACAAAAGTAGTTTAGCATTCTTTGCGGCTCGTTTGAGGGATGTTTCGATGTCTGCCTTGTGGCTTCCTCTCCGTTGGGCTCCCGGGGGCGTACGTCGAACTCCGTCTGTCGACATGACATTTAAATTCAATATGTTAATGAGCCGGGGACTGATGCGGCTTAGTCCGCAGGTGTTGTATAACTTTGCGCCCCAAACTGAAGGGCAGTCACAAGGTCACTGTGCGAACGTGGACGGCATATCAAGTGCGGGTGGATGATTTATGTCCAAATACAATTTAAAGCGTTCCAAAGTTTCAGAAACTGATGTAAAATGTATTTTATATAAGGCAAAATATATTGCATGTGAGACTTTATGCTTACCTTATTTAAGATACATAAAAAAAATTCATTTTGTATATGCATATATTGATTTTCCTATTATAATTAAATTATCTTTTTGTGTTTGGTAGTTTGGGAATTTGTTTGCAGCAAGATTTATATTTCCTTATTAAGCACTATTATTATTTGTATTTTTTTTTTTATAATGCTTTGTATTTGCGCAATTGTTAATTGAATAATTAGCATGCACTTCCAGTTCATTGGAGCCTAGTGCATTTAATTAACAGGCCGCAATAAATGGAAACGTGACCCACGCTACAAATGGAAAGAATAGAAATTTCAAGCGCAGTTTACGCCCTGAAATACATAATAGAGTAATCAATTTTTTGGTATAAACGATGTCGAAAAAAAAGAAGGGAAAACCATAAACAAATAATGAAAGCAATTGACAATTGCTGCCACCAATGCAAATAGCCAGCAAAATTCTATTAAAGTTTCTTTTGTGACAACAACATTCAAAGCAGCGCCACGGGCAGCCAACTGTCATAAACTGCACTGCGAAAAAAGGCGGAGGGAGCTGCCCACTCCCTGCTGCTGCTGCTGTATCCTCCATCTATATCTGTGTCTGGTTCCTGCTTTTCTACTGCTGCTGAAATCAAAATAGTGCATAGAGCCGAGCGTAAAAAACAATAGAAAACATTTGCCAATACTACAGCAGTAATACGTACATATATATAAAATAGAGACAGAGAGAGCGGCATATAAAAAATAAATTCGTGTTTGGGGCCATTGGCAAAGAGCGCAACGGCTTTCAATAGCTTTTCAGGCAGTGGGCGGACTCGGGGGCGGTAAGTGGGCAGCGGAAATGGCCTTTAGCGGAAATCCGTTTAATTTGCAAAATGCCAACAATGCAATAGCAATAAATGTGACAAGGACAGAGCATAAAAATCTATTTAAAAAACTCAACAGCTCGTTGAAGATATTCGATTGGAGCATACCCCGCTAAAGGTTGTTGAGTGAGCATTAAAAAAAAAAAAGAATTTTATGGTATACCTATAAAAATAAATAATTATTAAAGTAATTTAATAACTCTCACGGACATTTGCATGTTATATTTAAAAATCAAGTAAACTGAATTTAAGCTCGCATAAATCATTGCTATCAAAAATCACATTAATTAATATTTTAACAAATTGTTGTTGCACCTGCATAAAAATATTAATGAACAAATATTTTTAGTAATCGAAAAAAGTACTTACTTTTTTTTTTATTCGTTAAATTGCAATTTATTATCATATTGAATTTAAAAAAATGAGACAAATGCGCTGTCTGACAAAACGCTCGAAAAAGATAAACCGCAAGCCCAAACCGAGCTGACAATGACAATGACGACGAAGTTTTCGATAGTCGTGCAATTTAAACAAACTCTGCGATAGTTGCTGACGCATCATCCAACAGTTTGATATACATATAAGACTTTATGAATGCGAGACTGAGTGAGAGCAAAAACGATTTAAGCCACATTTTGATATGCCACTCCATAATTTAATAATAATTGGAGAGAAATGCACATTGTATATGCTGAAATAAGTGCAGCTGAGAAAACTCCTCCCTAGAGAAACATTTAATATGTTTGGCTAGGCAGCCTTTAATGCTGATCCCTATACTAATTAATTTATGTACATTTTTCAAGCTGTCTTCAATGCTATCGATTATCATTTTTAAATCACAGTAAAATATTAAATTTTTAATTCGGCAAAACTGAATTTAAAATGGCTTTTTCCAAATAGGTCTGCGGTGAATGTCCTATAAAGTCATTGAACGTGCAGCGATATATTTTCATCTATAAAAATCAATGTATTTTTTTTATTTTGCTGTTTCCTTTATTTTCTCATGTTGTTTTGGCTGTATGCTGTTGTTGTTGTTGTTGTATATAGCCTCGTTGCTGTTTGTATTGTTTTTGTGTCTTTTTGCAAGCTGTTGGCAATTTTTAATGGCGGCTGCAACTGGCGCCAGCCAACGCAGTTACGCCCACAGAAATGGGGCCGGCCGTGAGGCCGCGGCGACCGCAACAACGGCGCGTCATGCCGGGCAGAACGCGGCAAGGTAATGGAGCGGGGGCAGGGGGGTGGCGACCAAGCGGAAGCGGGTGTAAAAAGGGCAGACAAAATGGCCGCAAGGATGGCAACAGAGCCATGCGGTGGAAGCCAGGGAAACGGGCAGTTAGTCGGCTGAGTGTTGCATCTTGTTTAATTTGTATGCTCACACACACGCGCACACACACACACACAAAGAGAGAAAGAGAGAGAGAGAGAGAGGGAGATTCACAGACTGCCAGCCAGACGCACTTGCATAATATTTCATACGCGTGTGTTTTTTATACCCTGTAGCCATGAAAGCAACAACAGTGTGGCATTAAAGAAATTGGTGCAAATGTGTTTAACAAGCAGCAGGAACCACTTGAGCGGCCGATATATATAGCGCTACATGTGTGCGCATTAACAATCAAGTCGATTCATGCGATAAGCCTCATCAAACTGGGCTACTATGAGTGGTTAAACTGCAACTTGTATGGGTACAGGGTATTTCCTGGTCAAGTATACGCACTTAACTCACTTCCTGCTTTTTTGTTGTTGTCACAATCGTCGAATTTCGCATCATCCAACAACGAGAAAAAAGAAGAGACGACATTTTCATGTTGTGTCTGCGTGTTGTTATTTCTGTGATTGTTGTTGCTGCCGCTGCTGCTGCTGCTTCTGCTGTGCGTGTTGCTGTTGTAGTTTTTATTGTTATATAAATAAGCTATAAATTTCGCTGTGAAAGCAACAGCAAATGCATAAAATACAATAATACAAACATATATATGCGAAATACGCACATACAATCTACCAAGAGCCATTTTCTCGGTGTATTTTTGTAGAGAATTTCAATATTTTTATGGCCAGTGGGCGCAGTGACAACTGCAGACGCCGTCGCTCGTTGCCAGCCAGTTTGTTGGGTCCTCTCGTCCGTCAGCCTGTCCATACGCAAATTGAATGAAATTGTCAGACATTTTTATGTTTTGTTTGGACGCATGTCAAAGGAGTTATGTCAACTTGAGCGTAGAAGCAGCCGCACGAACAGCACTCCTGACCTTGTCGCAAAGTGAATGGTCTGTCAGTTAACGTAGTTTTGGACAATTAGTAAGCCTGCGGCGCTTGAGCACGGTCCCGTAGTTTGTAGGAACAGAAATAGGTAAGAACGTTGGGGCGAGAAAATGGCAAATGAAAGCGAGGAAAAACGTTATATCGATGGGCGTAAAATATTGTTTAATGTTAATTTATTAAAACATGCGAAATTAATAAAACGAAATCTTTGAATTAAGTAAGAATAGTACAAGTACTATAAATTTAATATCGATAGGACTATCGATACACCAGTTGTATATATAATAAATAGGGATATAATATATCTCCTCTATTCAATGTCTAACAAGACTCTATGCAACATTTCTGTTATGTTTTTTGCCTGTGTTGGCTTTTTCTTTCAAATTGGAGATAGTTTATCAAATACTCATCATTGTATTCTTTCACATTGCATAACTCAACACTTACAAACAAAAATTGAAAGCAGTCAATGCCAAAATCTGATCTACTTTAAAGTCTTACGTGTTCTTCTGAAAGCAACTTTTCACTTGCCCATTACTCAACACTTACACACACGCACATAAACACAGATCTAACGCTCATGCATAAATCAAATAAGCTAGTGCATGGCATTGGTCGCGTGTCCGTAACGCTTCGCAGCCTCACAAGCCGCTGACCGCTCTCTGATCTCCGAACGGGACTAACAACAACAGTCAGAGCTCTGGCATAAGCTGGCAAATCCCACATATTAAATGCTTGGCGCCGTGTCCCCAGACCCACGAGACACCACTCAATTTTATGCTTAATGGCAAAGCGCAGCGCCCTAGCGTAGACTAATCCCAAATTTATACACCAACACCAACACCAACAGCAGCAATAGCAGCAATAACGAAAGCAACAACAACAGCAACAGCAGGAGAATTTCTCTGTCCACTTGCTCATTCCGTATAGAGAGCTGCCTTTTGTATACGTTGAACATACCTCATGTTGTGTAAGCCAAAGTCTTTGCCTCGCTTCTCGTTTCTCGCTTCTCTCTCGACCCGACCAGACCTTACCCTTAGCTCAGCTCGTGCATAGCACGTGCAACACGTGGCAACTCGACTCTCTGCCCGTCGCGCTGCTTTGGAGACACCGTCGCAAAACCCGCTAATAAAGGTAATTTTACACAATTCGCCTTCATCCATAGCTCCCTCTCACTCTCTCTCCCTCTCTCTATGTCTCGCTCTTTCCCTGACTCTTTCGCTCGACTGGTTGCAACATTTCAATGTCAGCTGGCTGACAAGTTGGTGGGCGTGATTTTTGCATAGCGAATTAGGTGTGGCATGATGTGTGCTTTGTTTGGCTTTGACATTTTTCTAATTGCATGCCCGCACACACACATACACACGCCGACACGCCAAACGACACATACACGTGAAGCTGAGGACACGTGTCGTTTCATTAAAATCGAGTTGTCTATCAAACCGAAAGCTCTCACACTTCACTAACTCTTTCGTCTGCCCAGAAAAAAGAGGATAAAAATACAATATGTAAATGAAAAGTATATATAATAATACGTATCTATATCTATATCTATATCTATATCTATATCTATATCTATATCTATATCTA
>NW_022045870.1:897160-943401 GCF_001654015.2 Drosophila navojoa | reverse complement strand
ATATCTATATCTATATCTATATCTATATCTATATCTATATCTATATCTGTATCTACATGCCTATGAAGATTTCTCTCAGTGTAACATAGTTCATCAACAAATCTATGTAAATCTATTGTGCAATTGGAAATGCAAACAGGACTCGCCCACACCTATGCAAAAGTCTTTCATTATCGCAATTTTTAAATCAATTAGCAATGCGTAATTTATAAATTATTATTTGCTTCGCAAATATTTTTCAGCGATATGCAAATTAATTTCCATTGCAGCCCGTTGGCTTTCCGCTTATTTTATTTAATTTCTGTTGTTTCTCTTAAATGGTTCCAATTTTTTTCTTGTTGTATTTATTTCAGCTTATTAATTCGCACGTTTTATTCACGCTGGCACTTTTTGTGTTAATCATATTTATGCATTTTTTAATCAGCTTGTAATTTTTGGTGTAATATTTTAAGTAAATTATGCCAACTGGCCAAATGTCACATAATCCCCATATTTCGATCCCGCCAGTGTCGCGGATCAAAAGTAAATCCCATTATGAATAACTATATTGTATACAGTATAAATGCTATTTTTTGCAGCTATTTAAATTTTATTTTCCTTCATTCTCACATTTCCGCGTCCTATGCAAATTTAAACACAAAAAATTGCCACACTTATCTGTATATATGTATATATATGTATATGTATATATACATAATTATTTTTGCTTTGAGTGAAATATATTTTTGCAGTTTTTCATGTTAATTTGCTGGCGCTATTTGCGTGAATATATATTCTTGTCGCTCGAATTGAAATGCATGACAGTCCAGTCCAGCCAGCGGCAACCCTTAAGCTCCCTCGGCCCTTTCCAGCGAATGTTAATGCATAACTGTGGTGATTTAATTAATATGCTTAATGAGTTGCAATTAAACACGCATAAATAGTGAGCAACAGAAACAACATCAACAAAACAAAACAAAAGGAGGAAAAAATGCGTAAAATAAATATGAGAAAACGCTGACAAATATAAACAATGGAAATTAGTAAAAATTTGTTGCGAATTAAGACCATAAATAATAAAAAAGGCCAACGCATTGAGGCATGTAATTAAATTAAATAAGACAATAATAACACAAAAATACAAAATTGCAACATTCAACAAAAATAGGCAAAAATAACACAGTGCATTGATTGCATTGCACATTTGATTGCATTTTTGTTGACTTTGGCGTTTGGTTCATGGAGATATCATTCTGCTATTGTAATATCAGTCGAATAATCATTTGGCATTTAGAGAGCTGCAATTGGAGTATTTGTGATATAAATTTTTGTTCTTCTTGGTGAATGCTTGATCTTGATTTCTTTTAAGAGACTTCGGCTGGATTAATCATAAGACAATCATAATCGAATCGAATATATATATGTAGAAAATAGTATACGCTATAGTTAAAATAAATATGGATGCTCGGGTATGCACATATTAAAATAATATTGACGATTTTTTGCTGTAGATGTCGGTAACTTACAATTAGTAATTTATGAAGAAAAATATCTTTTGGTGAGTTTTAAACAGAAGTAGTTTGTCTTTAACCACACTAACCGAATATATGTTTCACAGATAATATAAACATATATTAATTATGCTGTTTTGTTTATATATAAAAAAAAATCAGAAATATTAATTATATAATCATTTTATTTATCATAAATGACATTAAATATAATTTGTCAAAAATAATAGCTTTTGTCAAATATAATAACAAACAATGAAACCCAAGTAGGATTAAGAAAGTTCCAGTCTGAAGTGATTTGCATGAAACTAGGGAGAATGTTCCATTAAGATTATTTCCTGAGACGTGAACACTCCTGTTTGATGTATTCTTTAAACTCTGATATAAATTTGCGAAACTGTCTTAAATTGTAGATATGGCTTTCTGTTTTTTCTCTATCAGAACGTCCATTTGCATACTCTCAATTTATTCCATTGGCCATGCACGGCTTTTGTCTGCTGGTGGTCCTGGTTGGCGCTGGGGTCTGCATTGTTTCTCACTTCAGAGCGCGCCGCCAAGTTCGCATTGCCACAAACTCTAATCTGTTTTTTATTATCTCAGCGCAAAGCGTTGCCAGGCCGTCGCATTTTATTATTATTTTGTTGTTCTTTTCATTTTTCTTTTTTTCTTGTGTATTTTGCCAGCCGCCGATAACTAACCGAAGCAACAGAAATTGCCAGTAACTGGCAATGGACTCGCCAAGTGAACCAACTCCGCACAACAGCAGCCCACTTAGCAAACGGCAGACCCACTCGTTACTGGCCGCACAGATCAGCAACCGATGCGTTCGCATGCCAGAATTTTGAAATTCCTGTCTGGACGGGATTTCCTACAGCGGGGAGCGAGCGAGCGAACGAGCTAACGCATAAATGCATCGCACTGGGAGCCATCCGCCCGATTATGCATGTCCCCTGTTTCATATTGATGATGTACTGCTGGTGCCCCAGCGGTTGTTGTCTAGAAAATAAACCAAAAAATAGTTTCAGTCCCGGGCCCAGAACTGAGCAACTCAGTTTGCGTCCCTCGCCCTCACTCCCCTGCAATTGCGTTGCATAGTTTTGGTTTTGGCTTTGGTTTCGGTTTGGTTGAGTTTATTTTGCCAGCTGCATTTGTTTTTATCCGCTCTTTTGTTTTTGGTTTCTCTATTTTTTTGCTGTACCAGTAAGGAAGTGGGCGGTGCAGAGGGCCGCATGACCAATGGGAATGGCCATTTTGCCAATTGGCTGCACTCATATCCATTGGACGCTTACAAAGTGCTGGCGAACTGCTCTGCCTCTGGCCACAATTTGCCGTTTCGTCTCTAATCAATTTTGTTGATTGCCAAATGGAAAGCTTGAGCTGCGCTCACCACTTGAACTCGACTGACTTGATCGTAATATTGATGGAGACTGAACGAAGGCAGCATCAAAATGTGAAATTCCCGGAAAATGCAAATGATTTTCTTATATATATTGATATGAATAGCAGGAGGAAGAATTCTCATACTTGGACTCGGCTGAATTATAGAACAATTCTTTTAATCCAATCTAATTAATTAATTCTATAACTACAGCCCTTTTGATACCTAAGCTCCCTTGGGTATCAAATAAATTGATTGATTATCGTAGAATGCCGTGAAATGTGCGTTAGTTGACCAGAAACCCTTGGCTGTTATAGATTTCGTCGTGCGCTTTTCCTTCATAATTATCCTTTAATGGACCCCTTGAGCTGCTTATGACATGCTGACATGCCGTGAAGCATAAAAATCAAGTCATTCAACACATTTGAGCTCATTAAATCGCTTATTTACAAGCGACAAGGTCCTAAACTTCGCTCCTTCGCCCACTACATCTACATACATATCTATCTATCTGGCTGTTTGTTTGTCATTCTATGGGTGAGCGAGTGAGTGAGTGTGTGTGCATTAATTAATGCAGCAAATATTATGTCCTTTCACATACTGATGCCACACAACTCACACCCACGCACAAATATGGAAACGTGCCCATTGCTGTGTTTATGTTTATGCGCAAATCCTTCGACTGCAATATAAACGCGACCCCGCCCGCCCCGCCCCGCCTCGCACCGTCCCGCCCAAGCCCAATAACATGCCAGGACGTCAACTCAGCTCGGAAGCGAGTTGATCCTTGCTGTGGCCGTTGCCCGTTTAGTGGCGCGTGGACGGACAATGCAAAGCCACGCAACTGTCAATTAATTTGACACTCGTCAGGGCAAACAGTTGTACAAGCAGCGACAAGGACTCTGGCAGCAGGTCATAGGGACGGCCGGAACAGGAGTCGTTATGATAATTTGTCTTTGGCAGGCAATGTCAAAATTGTATTTAACCAGCGTCAAGACAAACAACAACCAGTCTGTCTGTCTGTGTGTGTGTCTGTGCGTGGGTGTGCGAGTAATTAATATCTGATATTTGTGTTGTCAGGATTAGGTTTGACACTATGCTCTATAGTCGACAAAAACTCTGTAATTATACGCTGATGATAATTAAGCAACGTGTGACCTTAAAACTTTTGACACGCTCACCTTCGAGACACACACACAAATACACACATTTCAATATAATATAATCCCCATATACATATATGTATATATGCCCAACTCGATTCCATAATACTTGAAGCCTTTGTAAAATTAACGCGTGAGCATGAGTATGGAAATGGGAAATTAGAAATGGCAAATGAGAAGTGGGAAGTGGGAAATGGAAGAGTGTGGCAGGCGATGAAAACGTGTTGGTTGCGCAAAGTTCAAATGAAATTGCCGAGAGGCACGTTTGCCAGTCATTGGGTACCGTACATGCTAATGAAATCTGTTTCGGTAACTCGGCAATGGGCGCCGTTTGCATAACCTTCAACTCGTTTTTACTTTTCACTTGCTAATTAACATGCGTGGGCACCCCGGCAAGGGCAAGGGCAAGGCTAAAGCAAGCCGACTTGAGTCACGCAATTAAATTGAAATTCATGGAAAATCTTGGCTATATAACGGAGCAACGAGCATTTAAGCACTGGCACACTGAATGCCAAATTAAATAAGGAGGGAAAAAATAAAATTATTATTAAATTAAAATATCTAAATTAGAAAAAATAATATAAAAACAAGTAAGACAGCTGTAAGCGAGATTGTTCGACTATGAAATCCTCTGAACCCTACGAGGAACTGATATATCAACAGATCTTCGCGTCTTTCTGCTCACATAGGAAACACGTACAGAGAGACACACAGGCTGAGTGCTACAAAACTCGATGGCAGGTACATCAATGCAAAAGACTGAATAATATAAATTTATTTTTCATAAAATAGAAAACACATAATATGTCAAAGAAATATAAATGCTCTTAGTTTGGATCTTCTAGTGAGTTTATGGCAAAATCTAAAAACACTGCGCTGAGAATGCATGACAGAAGCTGAATGATATGACACTCTGTGAATGACATCTATGAAACTTGTGGAAACAATGCTCAGAATTTGATCGCTATATAAAAGGCAAAGCAAAGGCATAGATTGATTATGAAACTGTGGGTCAACTCTTCTGGTGAATGTTAGAAAAACAAAAGTTGAAACTTGAATTAGGCCAGCTGCATGACAAAAGCTGAATGCTACGAAACTCTATGGAAAGTGCCTAACAAACCTTGTGTCTACCCGACTGTGGAAATATTGATCATGATTTGCTTGATCAGAAATAAAGCAGAGCCCTATTAATGCCTCAGTAACTGTGGGCCACAGCTTCTAGTGAATGTGCCAAAACCCAACTTGAGTTGCGGTAGGTACATGACAGAAGCTGAATGATACGAGACTCTATTTAAGGTGCATTAATGAAACTTACAAAAATATTGATCATAATTTGCTCGTTCAGAATAAAAGCATAGCCCCATGAATGCCCTCTGAAACTGTGGACCACAGCTGCATGACAGAAGCTGAATGCTACAAGACTCAATATAAGGTGCATCAATGCAAAAGACTGAGTATTATGAATTCATTGTTCATGAAATAGAAAACATATAATATGATTCACAGAAATATAAATGCTCTTAGGTTAGATCTTCTAGTGAATTTATGGCAGAAGCTAAATTGCGCTGAGAATGCATGACAGAAGCTGTATGATATGACACTCTGGTACATCTATGAAACTTGTGGAAACGTTAATCAGAATTTGATTGCTATAAAAGAGGCGTAGCCTTATGAAACTGTGGGTCAACTCTTCTAGTGAATGTGACAAAAATAAAACTTGAAACTTGAATTAGGCCAGCTGCATGACAAAAGCTGAATGCTACGAAACTCTATGGATAGTGCCTAACAAACCTTGTGTCTACCCGACTGTGGACATATGATCATGCTTTGCTTGTTCAGAAATAAAGCATAGCCCTATGAATGCCTCAGTAACTGTGGGCCACAGCTTCTAGTGAATGTGCCAAAAGGCAAACCAGAGTTGGGGTAGGTACATGACAGAAGCTAAATGATATGAGACTCGGTGAATGATACATCTATTCTGTGGATGGTACATCTATGAAAGTTGTGGAAACATTGATCAGTGTTTGCTCGCTAAACATAAGGCATAGCCTTATGAATGATTAAGGAACTGTGCTCTTCTAGTACAAAAACAAAACTTGAAACTTCAGTGAAGACCGCTGCATGACAAAGGCTGAATGCTACGAAACTCTATGGAAAGTGCCTAACAAACCTAGCAGACACGCGATTGTGGACATATTGATTTGCTCGTTCAGAAATAAAGCATAGCCCCATGAATGCCTCAGAAACTGTGGGCCACTGCTTCTAGTGAATGTGACAAAAACAAAACTTGAAACATGAGTTCAGGCAGCTGCATGACAAAAGCTGAATGCTACAAGACTCAATGTAAGGACTAAATAATATGAAGTTTGTGGAAAAATTTATTTCCTTGCTCACGAAATAAAAATAATAATAATATGATTCACAGAAATATAAATGCATAACTATACATAACTTTCGATATAATAATTATCATTTATTCTCCCAAGATTTTATATAATATGCAGATAAAGCTTCTCAAATAAAATTAAAAATATTTACAAATTCTCTATTTACATATTCCAAATAATGCCACACATCAGCTCTCTTTTATACTATCTCTCTCTCTCTCTCTCTCTCTCTCTCTCTCTCTCTCTCTCTCTCTCTCTCTCTGTCTCTCTCTCTCTCTTATTTGTGTCTAAATTTTTTTTAATGAAATTCAAATTAATTTTAATGCATATCAGACAATCTCATATGCCACTCCCTGTCCCCCTTAGTTACTTAACTCTTCCCCGCCAACTGTTCGTCCCAGTGCCATATTCGCTTTTGCTTCTTGTTGCTGTCAAAACTTATTTTGTCAAGCATTTTACTATGATTGCATTAATTAAGTTCTCCATGGCAAATGTGAAAGGGTTTTATCTACTCAGGCTCGCATCTTGTACATCGCACGACATCCCTTCCCTGCTTCTCTCTTCATTTTCTCTCTCACTCTACTGCTGCTGGCGGAGAGCTACGGCAAAGATTTGTTACACATTTCGCATTTTGTTAAAGATTGCAAAAGTTGCTGGAACTTAACATGCCACGTTCTGACTACTGTAACTTTTGTCAGACGCACAGACAGCCGCCTCCCATCCACTCCCACCCACTTCCACAGCCCAGCATCAAACTCCAGCCACTCCTTCTGTATAAGTTCAAAGTTTACGCCCGGCTGCTCTACTTAAAGTCCTTTGAGTCGTCGTCGTTTTATCTCAATATTTGCTTTCGTGCCTTGTCAAAATTGAGTTAACATTAAATTTTAGTTAATTATAAATAGAGAGTTGCGTGTGTGTATATGTGTTTGTGTGTGTGTGTGTGCGTTGAAATGCCTCGTGGCACAATTTGGCAGCTACTGTGCTCATAAGGGCTGCACCACCAACCACTTCGAACGAGTCAGAAATTGGCAACATGTGGCAACGCTGGCAGCGAGAACAGCACCCGTTGCCTTGGCTAATGCTGACAAACTGCAGCTTTGGCACAAAATTGTTGCAGAAATTTATTATTGGCTTAAGCGTGGCATATACTCAATGCTGGTTACGCTCTGTGGGCGTGGCAGGTGCTCTGCGCTGAGTGCACTTTGGCGCTGAAAAGCGTGAGTTATATGCGCCGCGCGATGAGACGCGCCACAGCAAAGTCGCAAAAGGCGTAAGGCGAAATGCGAAAGGCGCTCAACTGCAGAGACTACAGAGTAAGGCGGCGACTACGTGTCTGGGCGAAATTCTATGAAAGCAAGGACCCATAGTCGGCCAAGTGTTGCTTTTTTTATACTCTGAACCCATTGAAAATGGAATATCGGAGTATAATGATTTTCTTAAGATGTATGTAACAGGGCGACGAACTGAGTGGATTTATTCCTAGCCATGTATCTTATCCTATCCTATCGATGTCAAAAACTATATGTCTCCTGAGTTTTTAGAGTAATTTTAAATAATATACCCCCACACCCAAATTCTTCTTCTTTTCAACAAATTTTAATGCTATTATCACTATCTGAAAGTCCTATGAAAATAATTCATACTCAAGAAAAGTTATTAAGCACTTAAGTTCCCCTACGAAGCCCACACTGCTGTCCAGCATAGAATTTTTGAAACATCAGCTCCCAGATGGTTTCAGGGTATCTCGTAGTCGAATAGAGTCGACCTGAGCTTTCGTACTTGTTTCTCCTTTCGCTGCCTTTTGCCGTGTTGCAAAGCGAAAAATGTATTCTTGCTGTTGCCTTTGAGCTGTGCTTCCCCGCTAGTTATGCTTTAGCAAAAGATGCTTTACGACATAAAACCCAGAGTTAAAGCTGCTCCAAATGCGCTCACAAATATTGAGTAAACGCTGTGTGGCACTCACAGCGCAGAAAGCGAAGTAAAAGCGAACCACTGACTAAAGCCTTGACTTATGCGTAAGCCGAAACATTGACGAAACTCTTTTAGCGTCAATTGAAGTTTATAAGGCTTGAGTAAGCATAATGCCTTTTGAATGCAATAAGAGAACGAAAAGTAATGCGTAATACAATAATATTATTATCATATGATAATAATATAATCACATACATTGCTCTTTATTTTATTACAAATAAAATTTTAATAATGCCTCAGAGATTCTCTCTTATTATCCTCACAAAATTTAGTTTTAGAAAGTCGTAAATAAACTGGAATAGTAATATTATATATTACTTCTTATTTTATTATTGTTATCTAAATATTTCTCTTTATAGATTCTCTGCTATTATCTTTAACTATTTACTTAGTTATAGACAGTCATAAACAGACTCTTAGCAAAAACTCGAATATCGTTTTACAAATCACAAAACCCGACTAAAAGTTTGCCAAAGATTTTCATCTAGTGCTGTCACTTGGAAACTTTAAGTGGTTTTCGAGTCGAGCTACGGCTTTGGCTGCTTTCAATTTTGAGTTATTTATTTTATTAACGCAAATATGACAAACACTTGTGTCCAGTGCGACGAGAGGGGTGGGGCATGGCTGGGGTTCAGCAGTTGTAGCAAATGATTAAAACTGATGCGGGTGCTGCCCACAAGCTGTTGCAGCAAAAACAATTTGACAAAAGTTGCTCGCAGCGGCAAGCGGGGTGGAGACCGAAAAAGGAAGTTCAGGATACGCTCGACTGTCGAAGAGCTCGACTCGTGCGAGTCCTTGTCGCCAGTCTGCCATTTTGTGGTGTTGCACATGTGTGCTCCTTGCTCGTCCTGGTCAAGAGTGCAGCAGCAGCAGCAGCAGCAGCAGCAAAGTGCGAGCGAGTGTGTATGTGTGTGTGTGTGTGTGCGTTAGCATTTGCCGCTGGCTGCAACTATTTTGTGAAAAGCGTATAATAATTTTCACAGGATATGAAAAAACTTTGTTGTTGGCGCTTCCGTTGCTCCCTGGGACCCGTGTAGCGCTCTCTCTATCTCTCTCTCTCTATTTCTGTCTCCCTCTTTCTCTCTGTGTGTATATACTCATGTTGGTTTGTGTGTGTGTGTGCGTGTGGCCTGCGGCGCACCATTTGAATGCCGCTTGTACTGCGCTGTTGTTGTAGTAATTGGACAAGTCAGTGGCTAAAGTGGCGGCAGCAGCGACTACAACAACTTGTGACAGCAACAACAACAACAACAACAACAACAATGACACGACACTACACTTATTAACACGTGTGTGCAACTGCATTCGTTACTGCGTGTATGTGTGCGTGTGTGTGTGTGTGC
The DNA here is from genome assembly GCF_001654015.2 of Drosophila navojoa. The sequence continues at coordinate 933,669 of NW_022045870.1, read as the reverse complement.
TGTGTTGCTAACTGCTTGAATTTTGCTAATTGCTATAGTTGTTGTTATTGTTGTTGTCATTGTCGTTGTTGCTGTCTTGTTTTATACGTTGTCGCATTGTCTCATTACGTGCGCTCTTCCGGAAAAAATTATTATATTGCATTCTTAATTAAAATCATGAATTTCAGCAGTGAGAAAAAATATATATACATATATATAATTGTTGGCATAGTTAGCTGCAAAAATAAGGAAAATATTTATTTCATATTTAATTTAAGAAATAAACAAATTTGTTATATAGTGAACTCGTCATAAATAAATATATATTTGAAGATAATTTAAAAAATATGTATATTTTTATATATATTTATTTCTAAGCTTTACAATAAAAACTAAAAATGAAATTATTTAACATATAAACAGTGCGAATTCCTCTGTTTTTGAAGTTACTATGGGATTTCTTTCTGCAATAGTGTTGAGAAATACTGGCAGTTGGTATTAATCGCTTCATTTGGTATTGTAATGTATTTGCTGAACGTGGTCCCGGGTGTCGCTGAGTGAGAGCGAGACGGCTAGTTATGTCCTTCGCTCAGGGTCGCTATGCTTTCGATGAACAAGAATATGCGACCAGAAATATAGATCTTAAGAGAAGAGAAGAGAAAAGGGAGTTGGTTGAAAACTATTAAACTAGAAAAAGCTATATAAAAGAATTAAGCGACACCGGGAGCTCTTTGGTAAGCGCAACTGTAATGTCAAGAAACGTAAAGCCACTACATATATTTATTTGATTTGAATATCTGTAGGCATTAAAAAACATTGTTGACTTTTCTTGCCTCTATTCTAATTATACTTTTTCTATCTCTGTTTCAGGTAAGTCGAACTCGCTACAACTTTTGCTGTCACATCCCATTCAGATGTTAAAGGTTAAAGTATATCTACGGCTCAACACTTATCCAATATTTGATTTTCTCTTTGCCAGCTGCATTTCTAGACACTTTTTTAGCTGGCTGTCTGTCAGCCACATCGGCAACAACTTTATCATTTTTCAAAATGCATTTAATTTCATTCCATTTTGTCGCATTTTACAACCCTGGCTGCAGCTCTCCCATGCTCTCCAGCCGTTTCGCTGGCTGCCAAATCGACGGGCAAAGTTATAAAACTTCATTTGCAAAAGTGCTGCGTCATAGCGGGACAGTCAACAGGGCGCAGGGGGATGGGCCAGGAGGCAAGAGGCTGGGTTGACACTGGCGCTCAGGCATGGCAGTGTCATCGTATGAGTCAATGGCACGAGTTAGACAAGTCATCAAATAAATCCCTTTTAGGTATAAAGTTCTTTACTTACTCCTTTTCGTTCTTACCCCATCTCTTTCTGTATTGCACTTACTCTTTACTCTGCCCATCTCTCTCTCTGTCTCTGTCTCGCCTAGTCATTTATTCTCTGTCTTTCTTAAATTTTTTTATGCTTCACTTGTTTGGCCAGGAAATTTAGCAAGTTTTTGCTTTGTTTGACAAACGCCAAGGACAATGACAAGCTAGCGTACACTGAGAAAAATCTGGAATTTATTGTGAATGTCTTGCAACAGTCCCTTTGTGAATTTCTTTTTCTATTAAAGGTATTCTTATCTATTTAAGGTATTCTCAACTGAATTGAATGCTCTTCCTCTGCTGTCAATGACATTCTCGTTGAGTATCGATAAGTTTATCGTAACGTATCGATAATTTCTTATAAGTATATTCTCTGCAATACTAAATAATCGACTACAGTATTTTTTTTTTTAAATGTCACACAGCTTAAGAAAAAACTTCTCCAATTACATAAAAGTTTTCAGAACTCCACACTTTTTCTTTGAGTGTAGTAATTGAGTAGAGTGTCTCTCCCATTGATTAACTAGCTGCTGGATCACCGTTTAAATTGTTGGATAACCATATCATAGCATGTCATCTGCCTTCGCTCTCATCCAACTGCTTTTGTCTCTTCTCCTCTCTTTCCCTTCTTCTGTTCATTGCTCAATCATCCATCAAGACATTATAGCCAAGTGGGCAAACACTGTGAATTTGTCATAGTTAAAAATCCTTTGTCCCCAGCCAATGCCGATGCAGTCACATTTAATTGCCGGCAGTCTCCTGCTACAATGAGTGGATGTACTCATCGAGTGTCTGTTATTTATTCAAATAAGCCACTGCAGTGCATTCATTTGCCTGTCGGCTGGCATTCGAGCGGATGTTTGTCGAGCAAACTCAATTGATTTGTCAGACATGGCAATGCGCTGCCTTTCATGTAGCTCAAGGTGCATGGGGCACAAGTAGATCTTGGATTTCGGGTTGTTGCTTCATGGCTCATAAGCCACAAAATGCATTTCTAGCAATTTCCTTTATCCGAGTTGTTTGCCGTTGGCCCATTTTTTGTTGCTTTGCTTCTGCCACATGCTGCTACATTACGTCGTCGTTGCTATGTGTGCGTGCGTGTGTGTGTATGTGCTGGAAATGGGGCGTGGCAGAGGCAGCCACTTCATCTGCTTAGTTTTTGCAGCCGCAGCCGCAGCCGCAGCCGCAGCCTTGACTTGAGTTTCCCAGGAAATCATTGCACCCAAAGTCGGATATATCCATGACTCGCTCTAGCTGGCAGACTCTCTCTCATTTTCACAGATGCTGTCTCCCTCGCTCTCTCTCTTTCGCTCTCGCTGGCTTGCTGCTCTGTCTCGCTCTGCTTCAGCTGTCTTCGGCACTTCAGTCAGCGCTTAAGTTGCACAAAATGTAATACATTTGATTGCACTCATGTTCAAGTTCTGTTACCAAAGTGGCCGCCTCAACGCAGAAAGAATAAAGTGAATCGGATGCAAGTCCCCCTTCTCCTCCTTTTCCTTCTGCTGCTGGCCAGCCCCTTTGCTGACCCACCCTGGGTTAGTTGCCAAGCATCCGGCCCGTCAGGTTGCGTGTTCTCGATTCCTGCGGCTCTTGTTGCCCCATTGAAGTGCGTATGTGTGTGTGTGTGTGTGTGTATGTACTCATGTGTGTGGCTTATATGAGCTTGAAAATGCTACAAATTGATAGATCCGCTAACAGATTGCAACAACTGCAAACAAACTGCATTTGTGGAGAGCTCTGTTTATTAGAGGCAAAGTCTGCAAATGTGCATAAAAGTATTTAAAAATATAATAAATATTGTTTGGCCAAAAATAACTCTCAAGTTGAGAGTAAATAATTTCCTGACTAGCCTCTGTAATGCTAGAAATTTATGTGCAACTAAAATATATATTTATTAAAAGTAAAAAAAAAAATTAAAGTCTATAAATTTGTGGCATAAGCTTTATATGATTATCAAATTATAATTTACAATAAAATAAAAAATTGCAGCCTCGTGTTGCACACAGCTCTCTAGTCTCAAATTTGCTGAAATTGCGCTCAGACATCGAGTTAAATTCTCTCAGCACTAAACATAACATTAATGAACTGAACGCTGCTGTCACTTAGTTGCAGTTGCCCGTCTCTGTCCGTCTGTCCGTACGTCCGTCTGGCTGTCCGGCCGGCGGGCTTAGTTATTAGTGCACATTAATAACCATTAGAGGCATCCGCTGTGACCCCTGCACATCATTCACAATTAAACCACATTAGGCGCGTCCATCAGGTTCAATCAAAGCTGACATGCCAAGTGGCCAAGCGGCCCAGTACGAAAAACGCCGCGCTTTTAGCCTCTGCACTGGCCCCACGGCGCTAATGGCCTATAACTGGCCGTGGTGGTGGGGCCGGCCAATTGCCATCATTAGGCGGGTGGTGCAGGCTCGCATACTCGAATACTTCCGTTTGCTGCCAGCGATGACGACAACACGGAAACGTACCAAGCACGGCTAGTGGGCGGTGGGCGTGGAGAAGAGGGACTGTGGGGACATGCTAATAGCTTTGAACTTTTCACAAATTACGGCGTCGTTTTCGTATTCGAGTTCCAGTTCGAGTTCGAGTTGCATTTGAAGCATCCGTGCGCTGACCGTTGCACTGTTAATTACCGTTATTGAACTTGTTTGATTGGCGCAAGTTGAAAAGTTGCCAAGCTGACCAGAACACACACACACGCAGACACATGTACACTCTCTGTTGTGAGTGTGCCACAGGTTGCACTCACAGCCTTGTTGCACTTGTAATGTAAATGGATCCCCATGTTTGTTTGGCAGCTCGTTAACGATAGGCCGCTCTTGTTTATAAGTAAAACCCATGGGCGAACTGCAATTAAGGGCTCGAGTTGTTGTTGCTGTTGTAGTTGTTGCTGTGGCTCTCTGTAGCTGCATTTGCACAAAAGTTTTTATTCATTTGCCGAGCGCATTTTTAGCTTTCCAGCGATAATTGTATTACGCCATAAACATGCATTCGAAAATCTGCCCATATGTCGAGTGCCTTTCCCTCACTTTCCATTCATAAGCCACAGTCGCCCCATGCACCTCCACACGCCTTTGTCAATCTGAATGCGAATGCATTCAATGCTCCATCGCAATCAATGGCCAACAATTGGCGGGCGTTGGCCAAAACAAGCCAAACAAAACTGAACAAAGACTCACCAAATGGTGGCCAGCCATTGCTGCATTGCTCATTGTGGTTGTACGTGTGGTGCGACTGGCTTCGACTGGTTTCCCATGCTATAGACGTAGTCAGCAAAGTGTCGCCGCGATTTTACCTTGGTATGGTATATTAACATGCCAGCAGGTATGTGGATGTGTGTGTTCAATATGAGATGATACTCTTTCTTAATACCCTGTAATACACTTAAAGTGCGAGGGATAAGAAAACATTAATTAGAAAACTCTTCTATATTATAAACTATCTAAGTAGGGAAGATTATGTTTCATTAAAAGCCTGAAAATGTAAAATACTCAACAAGATTCAATAAAGTATATACTTCTTTTTTAAGATTATATATTCATATATATATGATATTTTTTAATTTTGTAAAATAATTTATAAAAATTAAATAACAATTCTAATATTTTTATATAATCAATAATCAATAATATTAGTAATCTGACTAAGAAAGATTCTGATTCATTGACTCTACAAAATAAATAAAAAATGAAAATGAAATATTCAGCTAAATTCAATCCGAAATTAAATGTCTGTCTTTTCAATTTTCCCCTCTGTGGGAATCTCTGCATCGGTAAACTAAATCTCATATGATTTTCTGCTTGGTTTGATTGTTCGATTTATGTCGCGCACTTTAAGTTTATTTTTTGATTACAATTGCAACAACAGCTCAGCTGGAGGGAGAGTAAGAGGGACCGAGAGAGAGAGAGAGAGAGATTGCTCTCGAGTCTGAATTTCTTACAGGTTTCTGTCTTCCTCTTAACAATTTGATGTTGTTTTTGAGTTTCTTTTTTTTCTCTCTTATTTTTGATACGGGCTACAAACTTTATCCACACTTTTTTAAAGTTTTCGAAGCATGGGGATTTATGGTAGCTAAAAGTGCTTCTCGCTTCTCGGTTGCCGGTTCTGAGTTCTCGCTTGGGTATAAAGTAAAAGTTTCGCTTGGCATAAGTAAGTAAGTGCACACACACACACACAGGCACGCACACATCTATGCATGGGTATCTGTATGCGTTATCGTATAAGTAAGTGCGAAAATGTCTTGAAGCGTGTATAATCAGTGTTAAGTCACAAGTAATACCAGCAAACGATATCAATTCAATTTGAGTTGCGCTCTCGCATGAGCATGGGCGAAAGCCATTAAGTTAAAGGCAAGTTTTCAATGCACTCAAATTTAGCGTTACTTAAGAAAAAATAATGTTGGTAATTATTTGAAAAATTAAATAGAAAGCCAAAGGCATGAAACAGATACAACATGAAATTAAACATCTTTTTTTTATAGTTTTTAAATATTAGCAGAACGTAATAAATATTAAGGAACTAAAGAATATTGCACAATATTACTTCGTCCCCGATAAATACTTTATTATTCGCAGCGTCCTTCATGTTCTCTGTGGATTTTAATGTCAATGCGAATAGTCGATGTTTCTGGCCAGACTTGCTCCATAACTGGATACATCGATGGCACCACAATCCGATTGCAGTCGCGTTTTTTAATGGAAAAGCGCTCTTTGGATTTTCATGCGCCATTTTATTTACGCTGACGACGTGCCACGCCCATCGATGAGCGGGCGTTGCTCAAGCCATAAAACGAGCATGAAAATAAGTGTATGTATGTGTGTATGTATGTGCTGTATGTGTATGTATCTTAAACTGGAGCATAAAGAAGCAAATCAAAGGGCCACAGAGAAAGCTGCCATCGAGCATTGAATTATGTGCCATTTGTTGGCCGCAGTGGGCGATAAGTGGGCGTGCCATGGACGTGCATTAGACCCGGCCACAATCCCCAATTGTAATGCGAAGCGCATTTGCACTTGTTTTTCTTCATATTCGTTCGCTTCAGTGCTGAAAATGCAAATTTGCAGCCGAAATTTATGTGAACAGCATTTGAGAATTTAGCTGTGCTTTGTTCAGCTTCTTCTTCTTCTTCTACTTCTTGCCAGGCACATAAATTAAGCTATAAGCTGAGAAAGAAATATCTCACACTTATAGTCAATCGATGGCTGGCCAATGTCGATTAGCCTTGGCTGTAAAATTGCAATTCGTTTTAAAATTCTTTATCCCGAAAGGGCGAAACTGCACCATTGTCTTCGACGCTTTATTCAATTTCTTGTGGGTTAATAGAACCTTACATTTGATATGGCTTTTTCTTTATTTTCTACTGTGTATTTTTCACTCTCTTTCTCATGTGCTTACATTTTTATCTTAGCTGGCACGAATTCGATTTCGTTTTACTTTTTATTACTACTTTGCTTCAATTTACAAAATTGAATATTGGCGACAAACTCGATTTACACACAGTCAGTCACACACACGCATACACACATACACACGCGCAGGCCAACCACTCGCACCACCGACTTGAACTCAACCTGCCTTTGTCTCACACACGTTGCGTAAGTCATCGAATTATCTGTTAGAAAAGAAGTCGATTGCCAAGCAGCCGTAACTGACTGTTGCTCCTCACTAACTAGCTACTGCTAGCTGGGGTACTTTGTACAGTGGGGCCAAAATTAGCGATGTGTAACGAAAATATTTTAAAATTTGTAAAACACTCTAGCCCAAGCAATAGTTGAGATACTATATCGTTATTGCAATTAAAAGCTGATTTAATATAAGATTTAGCAGACAGCTTTTGACTTCTACTAATATTCAAATTTTAATTATTAATATATTTGATCCATTTAGTATTGCTATATATTTGTTAACTATATTTTATAGCACAGAACTATTTTTAAGTTGTTCTCTTGTGTTTATTTTTTAAACTGTATGTATCTATCACTGTTTAATTTGAAACTCATTCATTGGCCAAATATAAATCCGTTTTATAGTTCATTAATTAAACGTAAAATATTTATTTAATAATTTACAGACTTATAGAAATTCCTTTGCCTTGCAATTTGTAAAATTTACCAAAATTTAATATATTTAATTTTTAAAAATTTACTATTTATTATTTTTATATCTATATGTATATACATTTGCACTTAGCTAATTTTTAATACCTATAAATAATATATATTATAAAATCTGTATTAAAGTTTTATTTTTATATCCAATCAATAATAAATTTAATTTATATATATAGTATATATAAAAATGAATGGATTTATATAAATCTGTATCACAGTTAGCTCATTTCTATACGCAACTTTTAATAATATTTATCATTTATATGCTCTGAGCTTATCTGCTTATTATCCACATGCCACATGTCGTCCCGCTGTTGCACTAGTTTATAACGATTTATCTAGCTTCAGTCTACAGCTGGCCACGCACTTTTTAAATATAAAAATTTCACTTTACCAGTGATTTCTATGCGACGTGTTAAGCTCTATTATCAACACACACGCACACACGCACAGCTGCACTCTATTTGCCCACTGTGCTATGGGACGCTCACAGTGACTTATATAAGTATATAAACGCACACGCAGGCTTATTCTCGTATATAAGACAACTGCTCCGTTGTGTGCCATTTAGCTGTTGTCTCACGCGTGCGTTTCATTCCACTCCACCCAGGCTTATCTTATCAGACCTACCTCCCCTCTCTTTCGCTGCCTCCTTTTCTGTATCTCTGCTCTTTTCCATTGACTTGTTTGTGCTCTTAATTTTTTCGCCAACTTTGCAGTTTCGCAACGTTTTTATATGATTTTTATACTTACGTGATATATTTTTCTGATGCGCCGTCACTGCTGGTACACTTTTTATTATCGGCGTCAACATCAAGATAAACCGTCCCAGCCCCACCCCCAATCGTCCCTCTGTATATGTGTATATATACATTGTATATGTGTCTTTGTCTTTGCCAGTCGACTGAGGGCCTGTTTATTCAATTTCATTTATTGATTTTATATCCTTACGTATTATCGGACGATATGTGTGTTAAGTGCGCTCCATTTCCACAACTCAACTTAGTTGTGACGGCCAAAACCCGTGTGTCGATTCCTGTTGTCCAAGTACTGATCCAGCTTGCGCCAAAATTGCATCAGAATAACGGAGTCCTGACTGCGGTCATCCTCTGGTAGACTCAGTATATGGACCCGCAACGATTCCAGATCCGGATCAAGCGGCTTGCCCTTATAGTGCAAGTGGAAGGCACAATACCGGCGACAGATGGTGTCTGGGTCGGAATTGGGCCAGCCAATGAACTGCTGTCGGGGATTAAGGACGAATACGGCCACAACCTGATACCAGTCCTCCCCTGTCAGCTCGGCCACACTGTCCACAACTCGATAGTGCTGCTGTTCGCCTCGCACGCTGCGCACCACATTCACCTCTTCCAGCAGCCGTTGATCCGAGCGCCTTATCGTAGACGTCGGCACGAAGCACAGCTCCTGCAGCACGAACTTCACATTGTGCAGAGTTATCAGGCTGGTGAGCTCACCCGGCAGAATAACGATGGGCCTGCGCATCGATCGAGGAGCATGCGACGGCTGGCGCTGCGGCGGTGCGTATAGCGGCTGGCGGTGCACCGGCTGGCGAGGCGGTGGCCCGAACGGGGGATCACGATATCGGGAACGCGATCTATTTTGATATCGGCCGCCAGCTGGCTGATTTCGATGATAAGTGTATTCATTGCGGCGCGGCACCGGCAGTCTCGGCGGACCCATCGGCTCTAGAGCAGGAGCAGGAGAAGGTGCTGGACGTGGTAGTTGATGCAGGGAAAGTGGTCGCGGAATTGGGTGTCGTGCATATGACTGGGCCAGCATTTGAGGATCCACAACGGCTTGTAAATGAACTGGAAAATCCAAAGGATACGGCAATGGCGGAGCAATGAATGGCTGCTGTAACGGTGGTTGCTCTTGCAGGAATTGTGGCAGCTGCTGTTGCTGTTGTTCCTGCTGCTGTTGCTGCAGTTGCTGCAGTTGAAGCTGCTGTTGCTCCAGCAGTTGCTGATTCTGCTGCTGCAGTTGTTTGAACTGTTGCTGCTGTTGACTCTGCAGCAGCTGCTGCTCCTGAATATGCTGCTGTGCCTGCTGGTACTGCTGCTGCCCCTGCTGTTGCTGTTGCTGCTGCTGCTGTTGCTGCTGCTGCTGCTGCTGCTGCTGCTGCTGTTGCTGCTGCTGCTGCTGCTGTTGCTGCTGCTGCTGCTGTTGCTGCTGCTGCTGCTGCTGCTGCTGCTGCTGCTGCTGCTGTTGCTGCTGCTGCTGCTGTTGCTTCTGCTGCTGCTGCTGCTGTTGCTTCTGCTGCTGCTGTTGCTGCTGCTGCTGCTGCTGTTGTGCCTGCGGTTGCTGCTGCTGCTGCTGGGCCACCCCCATCGTCTTTAGCTCCGTCGTCACAACGGGCACCTCGCCCAGCTTCGACGACTCCGGCACGCCTTCCGCCGCCTTCGGCTTCTCCAAAAAGCAGCCTTTTTCTATATCATATATGCGTGCCAGTGTGTGCAGTACTTCCGGAAGCTCCTTCTCGGCCATGAGCTGTTGCTCAAGCGGTCGATTTTGATGTTCGCGCTCCATCGCCAAGATGGCCACATTCACTTTGCGCTCCACCGCTTCTTTCGAGCCATGGTATTCTAGCGATGTTAGCCCTGCGAGCTTTAGCGTAATATCATATAAAGCTTTGTCTCCCGTCGCTAGGCAGGCAACCCACAATTCTGGTGACTCTTTCTCGCTGGGATCCTCTGGTTGCTTAGGTTCTTCTTCTTCTTCGGTCACTTTAGCTTCCATAATTGCAACTTTTCGAAATCCCAAACACAAATGCTCTCCTTCAATTTGATAAGATGACAGTTTAGATTAGAGCTGCCAATGCAAAAGTGGATTGCTTTACAAAAGCAATCCGAATGACAGTTGGTGCTGCCAACTTGTTCAAATAGATGTCCTTAACTGTCATCTAAATTCAGCTGGTTGCTCTTTCGATTTCTTGCGTAATTTATGTAAATAAATAAATTTTTTTAGATGTAATTTTTTATATCTTTATGGCTTCGACATTAGCCAATGGCTTTTCTTTTTTCTTTTTTTTTTTTTTGTCGCCGATTTGCTTTTATTTATAAGCTCTTTTTCTATATATTTGGCAAAGTTTCTTTAGCCTCGACTCTGCTAGGAGCCCCATAAAAAATATTGTGCTCTTCTTGATGTTATTGACTTTAATAACATTTTAGCTGCGAGCCATGAAAATATTTTTGCAAAATCTACTTTAATACTCTTGCTGAGGGCAATGTGAGTATCCCTTTGGAAATGTGGTTGAACTGAGTGTATGAATTTATATTAATTATAAGCCGAAGACCCCAGTTGCTAGTGCTTAAATCCTAATTAATTATAATTTGAAATGAATAATTAAATATTTATTATAGAATCAAAATTGATAGAGATAGATATTATAGCAAGTTTTTATTCATCAAGTGTCAGGGTATTTAGGATGCGCTATGCTCCACGCCGCATTCTTCGTATTGTTTTCATACTCATTTTCCCAAGTTTTTCATGAATTTGTGGTGCTTTGTTTTCCGCTTGTCGCTGACGCACAACGAAATTGATTTGGGGGCTTGGGCCAAGGCCGTCGGCCCGTCGCTTACTTAGCCCACAATTTGTGCAGCGTCCACTCGAGCTGTTCTAACTGCCCTAAACATATGCTCAGCGCTTAGTGGCCGTAACCCAGCGACATCTCGAATTGCCATTGGGCTACACGTAATTGCCAAAGCGAAATTTCATTACCAAGGGCGGGGGCATGGGGGGCTGGGGAGCTGGCGAGCCAACTGCACTCGAAATCCGCTGTCAGAGACGAGGGTCGCGTGTGATAAATTCCATAAAAGGTCGTCCAAATGAAATTCTCGCCCAGCGCCTGGCACTTTAGCCTGGCAGCCATTTTGTCGCTGCACTAGAAAATGGCGGCGTCGCCATTTTTGTTTATGGCCGCATTTGTCACAGCAAATTGTATTGCCAGTCGGCTCCTAGCTGCTGCTGCGGCTGCTGCTGTTGCTACTCCTGCTGCGCCTTATGTCTATGTGTGTGTGTGTGTGTGCTCTGTGGCTCATGCAATGCGCGTTAACAATGCGCCATAAAAATGTCTGCCCTGTAGGCTCACCTTACGTCTGGCAACGCCAGCATGTTAATTAAGTTCATAGAATGAATGACGATCCCATGGCCAGACGAGACCAAAAAGGCCAGCTCGTATGCATATTAGACTAACTAAAAATAGATAAATATATTAAATAAGAGCACTTGAACTATTCAAAGAGAGAATAACTTTACATTTATACGTAAAGAAAGTCAATTTACAATTTATTTAGAAATTTAATTGCATTTTATTATTGAGCTTTACTTTGGCTTAGCTCATTCCAAGAATGTTGATATTTGAACAATTTGTATATATTCATTAAACATACTTATTTATTATGCTTGATTTCCACTTCAACAGTAATTTATTTAGTTTTATTGGATAAACGCAAACATTTTATAGCCCAAATATTTAGAACAGTGTGTTATTCGCTTAAATTGATGAAATGCTATGATAATAAAATGATTTACTCATATGGAAAACTCGTTTACAAAGTGAACAAGCGTCAGCGGATGGGCAAGAGCTCGTTAGGTGCTGCAAAGCGCTTCGAAGCCATTTCTTTGCGAGCCGTATGCCGTGTGCCAGCTCTATGAATCAGTTCTGCTGTACCTAGAGTTGCCTCAGTGAGGGCGTGCCATGCAAATCGAGACTGCTGCAACTGGGCCGCATCATTACGTAATGGCTTAGCCTATTGAAGCCAGCCAAACTGTAATGGGCAATAATAATAATTATTAATTGCTATCAGATATACATCAGATATATCCTGGCCTGGCTCACCACTTCAGGTCGAGTGCCTCCGTCAGCTGCGAGCTATGTTCACTGATGCTGCGCGCCGGTAGCCGCTCCTCCTGCATGGAGCTCATCAGCGAGCTCAGCTCCTGTTGCAGCTGGCCATTGTAGAAGTGAACCAGTTTGTTCATCGATTTGTAGCTGCGGGAGATCAGCCGCTGCAGCTCCAAAGCGTCTGCATCTGTGGAGGCTGCCCTGGGCGTGCCAGTGTTGGCCATTTCTTGTTGGCTTTGTTTTGTTTGTTGAGTAAATATTTTGGTCTTTTAGATTTTTTTTTTGTTTTTATTTTTTTATTTTTTATTTTTTTTTACCGAAATTTATGTGGAAGAAAAACTAAAACTAATATCAGTTGACATAGGCCGCCCAGGGGCCTGCCTGCCAGGCGAAAAACAAACAAAGGCAGTTGACACAGTTTTTACAAAACAAAAAATCATTTTTCATTTGCTTTTTGTATTTTTTGGAGGTATTTTCTAAAGCCAGCGAAGCGCGAGACAAAAGCCGAAAAATGCACATACATAACGTCCACTCTAGGAGGGACCGGAATTCTGTAGGAGATTCGCATTTGCTTACGCAATGCGAGCAGCGATGAGGAAATGTCCATTGGGCAGGATTTGGTGGCTAGCAATCGGGGGATTTGTTGCCTTTTTTTTAAATATTTTTGACGAGTGCCCAGCGGCCGCAGTCAAGTGCATGAAATTGAAAAAACGCTTCCAGCGCTTATCAATGCAAAGCCAAAACCGAATGTTTTTTCTCCAAAATGCGTGTGCGTGTGCGTGTGTGTGTGTGTGGGTGCAGCTGATTTGATTCGGCTTTGATGCTGGCCACACAAAAACAAAAAAAGCAGCCATTTGAAAACTGAAAACAATCTCTCTTAAGTGGGTGGCTCACATGGCCAAGCAGGCGAGTCCGAATTTCGGCCAGTGGCTCGAGCCAATTATGTGCTGCGGCCCTTTTTTATTACACACAGCCGCACAGTGTGGCCGTTAACATAAAGCAAGAGGAAAATCATTTAACGACGACAGCGTCAACGAGCAGCCAAACAATTTTGTCAGCTTATAAACAGTAAAAATAAAATGCCAGGGCTAAACAAATAAGGCGGCAAATAGAAAGGAGCAACGAAGGCGCCAGCAGGCAAAGACTGTGGGATAAATATTCGTGTGCACATCACAATAAAGCGCCAATGAGAGGCACATGTGCACACAGCGCCATATAAAGCACACACATACACACACACACCATGACACTCCCATGACCAGATGATCAGACATTTGTAGCCCCTTCAATGCGGCATCTTTATTGCCCTTGGCTGGCAAATTGTTTTCATTTTCATGTGCGGGGCCATGCCAAGGCCAACGACAGCTTTGGGGATATTCCAGGGCTACTTAAAGACAATGATTTTGACTCGTTATTAAATACTTAAAGACCAAAATGAAAACGCCTTTACATGGGAATTAGTTGGCCAGCAATGCCAGTGAAATTTGTTTCCCTTTTATATATATGTACATATATGTATAAGTCCATCCATCAGCTCAGTGGAAAATATTTCGCCAGAGCAGTTCAACACAATTTTCCGCATCATTTCAGTTATGTTTGCAGCAGCAGCGAAAAGGCATGCCTCAAGCCAGCAGCCAATATTGTTGACAGCAAATTGAATGCAGGTTGAGCCTGTTACTCGGGGCGTATGCTTGATATTTGCGGGTGGCTCAACTGCAGCGCTTTGAAGTGCTTGCAACTGTTGCACACACATGCGGCAACAGGGGGCACAGCAACATGATGCGACTTACTGCCATTCCGCCGACTCCTGCTCCTACTCCTGCTTTTACTCCTGCCAGGCAAGTGCACGCGACGAGCATTTCAAGAAAATGAATGAAGTTGCCAACTTGTTTGAACAAGTTGAAAAGGTTAGTAAAAGCGTCAAGTGGCCAGTCCACCTCCTGCTGTTGTTGCTCCTGCTGTGTGTGTGGACTCTCGAAAACAAGCTCATCAACAACAAACGTCGGCATGACGATGATGTAGCCTTCGTCCCCAACATCGCATCGTCTCTCCCGTTCACATGCCCATTGACAGTCAGCAGCGCACTTGCAGTTCATATCCGTTCGCTATTCCTTTGCCTCGCGGTCCATACAGCTGGTGCTGCTCCTGCTGCTGCTGCTGCTGCTTCTCCTCCCGTTCGTGTTACGACCATGTTTCAGTCACTGCCCATTGTCCTCGTCATTTCAAATTGAAGACGTTTCGATGTCACACTCTGATTTGCTGTCCACTCGAAACGGCCCAGCAAATACCAACTGAATTGCACTCGTAACAGACCTTAAAGTTCGGCGCTCCAGTTGCAGGTCGTTCGCGTCTGCCTAGCCAGAGCATGCGGCATCGGTATATATACTACGTGCTCTTTAACATTATCTCAATGTCTGTTGGCTGGCAAATTTACCTAATTAGGTAGATATGCTATCCATATTATATCTTCTGTTATCGATTGGTGATTTGGATGATGAAATATGTTATATAAATACAGGATATCAAATTTTGCCATCGATTGTATTTTTTTTCATTATGTAAATTTAAATTAAAATTTTTATCTGACTAAAGGAAATATCAAATAATTTGTTATCGATTATGATAAGCATATCATATCAATCGTTATCGATTTATACATCATATATATAATAAAAGAGTATTATATATTGAATTGAATATTATTATAAATAGAAATCAATCATATCATATCTTTTGCCAACTATTGAAATATATTAAATGAATCTTTTATTTATTCAATAAATTTGATTTATTGATGCATGCCAGCTTAATAAGTGCGCTGCCACAGCGCCTATAAGTAGGACGCATGCAACATTTCTACAAAAGGATCTCTTTCATCTATACATAGTTAGCTGAGAAGTGGCAGCTGGTGACAGGCAGCATAGCTTTTCCATTAAGGCAGCTCGCTCCTATTCTGTGGGTCTACGGCGTCTTTGCAGCTTATACAGCCAATCAACGGGCCAGGCCTGACAGTCAGGTGTATGCAGGCATATGTGTGTGTGTGTGTGTGTGTTTGTATGACATTTGCAACTTGCCAGTTGCTGCGCTTCAAACGGAAATTGCGACATTCCTTTGCTTTTGCCACACGTCGCTTGCCTATGCTTTGCAGCTGCTTAAAAAAGTGTGCACGTATGCTAATGCTCCACAACACACACACAGACACACACACACACACATACATGCGCTAACGCTCTCCCACACATGCTGGAGCAATCGCTCAGCCACATGCACTAAGTGTTTTTGAAATTACGGTAATTTATTACGGGTCCAGCAACGAGTAAAATGTTTTTGCAGCCACGCCTCCCACTCCCCCGCCCCAAGCAGCAGCAGTGCTGCAATTGGCAAAGTGTGTCAACAGTTGCAATGCTTTGGCTTTTGCCACTTGACAGATTGCCGCACAGTGGCACAGTCTGTCCCACAGCAGACAACTGTTGCCGGCACCACCCACTCTACCCACTCCACCGACTCCACTCGGCTGCTCTGCAGCTCTCCAGTTTTCCAGCTGCTCTTCAACTTGTAACTTAGGCAGCTCGTCAGACGTTTTTTTTTTTTGTTTACTTGCTGCTGCATACTGTTATGTGCAATTTTGTGTACAAATATATTTGAAGCTCACACGCACACACACACACATGCACACACGCACATGCACATGCACACGCACACTCTAATACAGACACCGTTTACTGTGAACTGTGAAATTTTACTAATTGTTTTGCCGCCAATTACGTGCGCAAGTATGTGTGTGTGTGTGTGCGTGTTGGCATGCATCTGCCCTTAGGTGTTGCCATGACTGCTGTGTGCATGTGCGTGTGTGTGTACATATGTGTGTGTGTATTACCTGCCATTTGATGTATGAGCACAGTTTATTAAAATGTTTTGCCCTCTGCAATTTTACGAATGCCTTTTTAGTCGCAATTTGCAACTTTTGCATAATATTTAACACACATTTCCATGCTGGTTTTTGCGGCGGAATGTTGGCTGTGGAATGGGGGAATGTGTTGACGAATGTTACAAATTGTTTTATTTAAAGTTCAGAAAAAAATATAAAATGGATTAAATGTAATTCGTGCTAAAGAAATTTTTAAAAACTGTTAACTAATTAAAAAATTTACACTTGGAGTTCTGATTATAAAAAAATATAATAATATGGTTTCGTTGAATATGTATATTTTAAATAAGACTGAATTAAGGTTTCCATAATTTAGATCAGTAAACTTTTCAAAGCTTAAAACTATTAATATAAATTTAATTAGATTTAACTTTTCAATTAATTTCATTTCAAGATTAAGTTCTAAAATCCACACTGAAGCTTTTATGATATTTGGGATATATTTATATGTCACATTGATTATTCTCAGTCTTAAACAACAATTCAATAACAATAACTCCTTAACAAAGTTCTCCGTTTTGTTTTTGTTTTCTTTTTTTGTGCTTAAAACATATTTATTCTTAATAAAATCTTTCGTTAAGTACAATTTAAGTTGACGCAAAAGGTAATTATGTCCTGAGGCCATTAAGCATTAAACAAACTCCCACACAGCCTTAAAAAGAGCAGTGGAAAAAGCAAATGGTATGATTTTTCCGCCTCCTGCTTTACAGGCGCCGCAGCGAGGCATTAAGCAAAAGAAATTGTCGCCTCTTACGCTACAACACGCATTGGGCCCGTGTTGAAACGAATTGGCGAGCGAGCATATATGGCAGAGGGAAAAACAAAAAGAAGCAATGAGAAAAGAGGAAAACCAAACTTTTGTGAAAATAAATGATTATTTAATATTTATTTTCGTATTGCTTGGAAATGCGACCGCGCTTAATGCCTACTGCTCAGACGGCTCTTGCATCATTTTTCATGCCGCACGAAAAACGGCCTCCAGTCGCCCAGAATAAGTGCCTCACTGCGCCAGGCTATTAATGCCAGTTGATTGGGCCGCAAGGGCAGAGGGGGCGGCCAACGTCTATAAGGGATGTATACATGTATATATACATTTATACATACATATACATAAACACGTATGACCAAGTATATCCCATATATGTATTTATTATTTAGCCAACGTTTGTGATTATTTACGCCTGATAAGGAAAGCAGCGGACCGGCTGGCCGAACGGCCTGTCAGCCTGCCAGCCTGCCAGACTGAGTGTAAAAATGATTGAGTATCCCAGACTGGACGTGGTTCAAAGCACCGAAATCGCCATTGTTTGTATAACAGTGCGTGTGTGTATGCCTCTGTGTGTGTGTGTGTGTAACCAAGTGTCTGGATATTTTACTTAGAAGACGAGCCACTCGTGTGATTTATTGAATTAAATTGAACTGAGCTGAAATGTGGACGAAAAGAATAAATATACGTATATGGAAAAATTCGAAGAGTGACGAGAAATCTACAGTGTCTAGCAAAATTATGCCAATAGGAAAATAGATTTTATGAAATACTTTAAGATTATTTTATGCAAATTTTAATAAATTGAATTTCTTTGTGCAACCTCTTTTTTCAATGCTTAGCCATTTTAATGTAATTATGTTTTAATTGCTTTCAATTATTTTCGAACTCGATTCATGTTTAAACTGGTTCTTAATTCAATTAAATTTTTCATCAGCAATTAGTAGCTTTTTGTTTAATTGAGCCTTAATATTCAGAGTATATGCATATATATTTTTTTAAATTATTTATTAAGTTATTTTTTGTTAAATATATTTATATAATATATTTTTCTATAAGCTTATCCTTACATAATCCAAGGGAAACGCTTTATCGAAAGAGTGTCTGCACCTAACTAGACTTTTGTTAGCAAAAAAATTATTAAATTTTATTAAATTACTTTTACTACATTTTTTTCAAGTTATTCCTTATCCAATAGCTCGCATTTCTTAAAAAAAAAAAGAAATAGTTTCTCATACATGCGCTTTTCGTATTTTCGTCTTCGGCTTCGCATGATCCATGTTTATTTAAGCCACTGAACCACAAAGTGCGTCAATGTACGGCGGTTAGAAGTGCCAAGAGGAAGAACGTACCCGAAAAAAAAGTAAAAGAAAGGAAAAATATCTACTGAGCCGTAGAGACAATCAACACACCAATACACTCCAACACACACGCACACATTAAAAACGAACAAAAAGCAAAAATTTGCTGGCCGACATCAACGCTAAGTGAAAAGGGCTGCCCAGAGGGTTTGGGGATGGCGAAGGGCTTGGGGTTGGCTGCTGAGGGAGCCCTGGAGTTGGGACTACGTCGGCTTGGTGGTACGTTTAATGAATTGGAAGGTAATAAGCAAAGCATTACGGCTATTTCTTCATTTATTCGGGGTGGCCCTTCGACATTGATTATTGATTTTTATGGGAGCGTCTGTCTTATTGGATTTGTGTGCATTCAGATAAGTCGGAACGCAAAGGCAAAGCCAAAGTTAATAAGATTTGCTTTGTTTTTTGTTTTCATTGGTTTTTTTTCGTTTTTGTTTTTTGTTTTTGGCCAGGCGAATTAATTAAAGCGCATAAAAAATGGTCGAGTGCTAGGAATGCAATAAAATTTGCTGAAGGGCTGACGGGCGGGAGCGACTGGCCAACTCGGCTGAAGGTACTTTAAGGGGAGTAGATGGCTGCTCAAATAGAGGCTGCGATGCGGTGGAGCGCTCAAAAAAAGAAATGAAGGAAAAAACTATTCTGGCCAAATGGCCGTCGAATTGGCGGAGCGAAGGAGAGGAGGAGGGCAGAGCATGAGGGTTGGCCGCAGGCACTGAGCACGCATCATTTAAGCGCAAAATTATAGCATACTTTTATGCGGCACGGTTATAATTCACAGTACGTGCGAAATGCAATGGTCCCTCTACTGCCGCTGCTGCTGCTGCTCCTCCATTGCACTATGTGAGCAGAAGTTGGAGATGGGGCGTGGCACGACACTGTGAAATTATCATTTTAATTGCGCTTTTCCTGCGACGCGCCAATAAAATACTTTTCAAGTCTAACGACTAGCGGATACTCTGTAAACAAAAGGAACAATTGATTGATAAAGAAAAAACTATTTTTAAATTGTAAGAAATTTATTTTATGGAAGTTACTAAAGTTGTTTGAGTAATTCCCAGGAAATATTCTTTTATAATCAATTTAATTTGCCCTTGCTGACTTTTAAAACCCTCGACCGCCTGCTATTGCAGAGTATATTCAGAGCAGGAAAGTCAACTCAAAAGTAAATAAATTATGTTGCACACTGCAACAGCAACAGTAACATCAGCAACAAATCGCTACAACAACTTTTATTGCCCTACGCTTCGTTTTATTTGCATTAATTTTGGGCGCTGCGGCAAAGCGGACGAGCTGCAACAAACAACAGCGGCAAAAAAATAAAGAAATTGCATGCAAATAAATAAAAAATTGTATATCAAGTGGCAAAGCCACGCCCACACCCACCCAGCCCTATCGCCAGAAATTAAAAAGGCAATGCCGCCCGAAATGAAAACATGATAAAGTCGAGTGCAAGCGTCTAAAAGTCTACTTGAAAAAATGGTTAGCGGAGGGGGAGGGGGAGGGGGAGGGGGAGGAGTGGCAAAAAATGGAAGCATTTTGGAAAGCGGCAGCAACAAAGTTGCCATCGAAATTTGGTCACGTGCTGCTCGAACGTTGCTCTCGAGTTATTTACGTGCCTCGCACATTTTTGGCGCTTAATTCATGCTGGAGCAAAAGTTGCAGACACACGCAACCGAACAAACAGACAACAAACAAAACGAAGCGAAGACCAGGACACTGCGGGCATTTTCGTTCACTGCGATACCACGCGTCCTCTCGTTTCTGGCCTGGCCTGCTCGGGCTGTCCATCTGTCGGTTTGTTGTCTCAGCATTTGTTTGTGCAGGCAGCAAAACTGCAGCATACTTTTCGGAGTCAGCGCAACATGGCGTATACTTAATTTGTGGTTGGCACTGGGCACAGCACGTAGAACCGCTAAGTGCTGCCACGCCTAATGACCCCAGCCGTACGTACCACAAAAATAAAGAGAGAATACTGTATTTTAAGACAGCCAAGTGAATTTTAGTCGTCCACTAGCACAGAGATACCCTAACCGAAATCTAAAAGAGGTCCTCTAACAAAATATGGAACATTTCCTAGTTCAACTGATGTTAAAAAAAATCTTATAATGATGATGATTATATAATTGAATAATAATTATATATCAAAATATATATTAATTTTTTTTTTTAATTTTTAAACAAATAAAAATAAATGAATTATCAGATAAATAAATAAATTTTAAAATAAATTAATATACTATTAAACTAATTGTTTTCATATATCATCTTAGATCTTCTTGTATGCCCTTGTAGCTGAAGTTAGATTCAATAAATAATATATATATATATGTATTAAAAAAAATACAATATCGATTCCTATGGCTCACTCTCTCTTAGGATATTTTGTAGCCAAGCTGAAAACATTTCTCTGGCGCTCAAAGTTAAATTAGCTTTGTAAACTGATTTCTGACTTCCTGAATGCTGATGAGAACAAACGTTTGACCTCTTTGACGTCCACAGCAGGCCACATAAATAATGCGAGAGCCAAGAGTTACCTTGAGATACGGTAACATTATAACTACTTATTATATAGAGCGAAAGACTCAAACAAGGTTGAGCATAAAATGTGATAAAATGTGATGTTTTTTGTGTAATGTGCGCGTGCTGAAGTGAGAAATATGAGCAAAGCACGTGGCCAGTTCAAAGAGAGAGAGAGAGAGAGAGAGAGACCAAGAGAGAGAAATGAGATAAAGGCTTATATATGGCTGCTGGCAAGCGAAGCTATCAATTTCTATTAGGCCGTTGCCTTGCCAGGCTCATCAGTTGACTTTAAACACGTTGCCAAATTGAAAGCAACTGCCAAGTAGGAGAGCCAAAAGGAAAACAAAGCAAAACGAGAGAAGAAGAGAGAGGGCCAAACTGAAATTGGTAACTGGCAACTGGCAACTGGCAGCAACAAAATTGTGGAGCAGCAGCAAAAATGTTCTTAATTGGCGTCAACCATTAAATGCAATTTATCAAACAGACGACACAGGCACAGCATAAAATACACAAGCACACATGATGCTCGCAAGAGCGAGAGAGAAATAAAGAGAGGGACATAGAGAGAGAGAGAGAGAGTGAGAGAGAGTGCGACAGGGATGGACTGCTGCAGGGACAACAGTTGACAATTAATTTGACACAATTGCAAAGCAGAGAGCTGCAGCCAACGCATGTTGCCCAGTTGCACCTGAACTACGACCTGCCGCCCACCAGCCCACCAGCACCCAGCCCCACCCACTCTGGCACCCACTTGCCCATCCCTTGGTAACTTTATAGTTGACATTGTGTAAATGTCGCTGACATTGTCGACGCTCCGTTTGTTTGTGCTCGTGTGCAATGAAGCAATATGCGACATGTGCAATGCCAGCTACGAAAGAGAGAGAGCGAGGGAGATAGTAAATGTAAAAGTGAGGGAGAAAGAGACTTGGTGCTAGTGCCCAGTAATTGCCGTGCACATTAAGCGACTGACCGTGGCCACATCTAATGTGCCACATGAGGCAAACGGGAAGCTGCTGGCCAACAAAAAGCTCTACTCACATGCATAATAATAAAAAGGTTTTTTTGTTTTTTGGGCCGAATGACACAGAGCTCTCGCAGTTTCGTAAACTGTCACGTAATCCCATAACAAAGAACAAGAGCATGCTAAAGAGCAGCTGACTAAGTAAAATATTAGCACATTCTGCTGACCTTGAGCTGCGCTGTGAAGGTCGAGTGTGAGAGAGTAACTAATTGAAATCACGAGATCAAGTGGCTCGACACAGTGACACGAATACTTTAGCTTTATTTCTCTTTTGCTTGTTTTTTGTTGCGTAAAATCAACTAACTACGACTGAGAGTAAACGGAATACACTGATGGTAGCTACTCTGATTTTATTTTTATTATTATTTATGAATTATTTGCATTTTGGAGTCTATTTATTTCTATTATTTTTATAATTATTTTCCACATATTTTAGGAGATTGGAGATATATAATAATATTATTCTTTAGTTTGCTTATAAATAAAAAATATATATATATTACGCCTTAGTTCATCCAAGAAAATATATTTCATTTTATTCTTTAAGACTTTAATAATATAAGTAAGTTCTGATTATATTTGTTTTAAATTTTCGTTGTCTATAAGTAAATATATATACTGAACAGTTATTAATAATAAATTTGCTGTTGTTTTACATAAAACATAAGAAAATTGAAAGAAAAAATAAATATATACATTTGTTTTTAATTTTTTTTTTTATTTGTTCTGCATTACTTTATATATACCTTATCCATATCCATTTATCACTCAAGCAATTATATTTAAAATAACATTTTCAATTGATTGGCTTTTATTTTTCGTTTTTAATTGATTTTTGAATTCAATTATTGATGCATTGCTTATAGTTGTCAACAATTTGAGATGTCTCTGATATTTATGCCAATTAGCATATCTCCTTTGAGTTGTCTCGTGAAGCACAAGCAAATTGAAGTGAATGTGCATAACCTACAGGTATTTTCTGCCCCTGCTTCTTCTTCTCGTCGGTGTGTATAGAGACGACGAGGCAATCAAATTGCTCTTGTAGCACATTAATTAATTAATTATTTAGTAGTTAGTGCTGCATGCTGCATGCTGCATTCCGCATGCTGCCAACTTTCCATTTCGTGTTGCCACCTCGGCCATGCCCACAGGGCGTGTGTGTGTGTGTAATGCCAATGCCGATGCATGTAAATGCCAAGACGATTGCAATGTTTACGTGGCTCGGGCCGAGAGCCGAATTCCGAATGCAAATTAACACAATAATTTTGCAGCCCATTTAGAATCGATTAAAAGGCTTTTAGTTTAAATAGGGAAGTGAGCAGCGGCGAACGAGCTGGAGCGGGCTGCACTGACAAAAATACCAAAACGCGCACAAGTTTCGTTGTTGTTACTGTTGATGAGGTTGTTGTTGTTGTTGTTAAGTATTTGCTGGCTTGCCACACAGCCATTGCCACAAAAGCCACACGGCATACCGAGGCAAAGTGCAGGCTCAGAGCGTACAGCACAGACACGGGCACGGCCACGCCTTGTGCCCGAACCTCAGGGGCGGCTGCTCATGGCTTTGCTTGCATTAAGTGGCGGTGGCTGCCAAAGTTGTCGACGTCATGAAACTTAAACAATACACGCCAGAAGCCAGAAGCCCTGTCCAGGTGCAATTGCCACTGCAGCTGCAGCGAGTGCATTACACATGCGAGCACCATGAAGACAGAGGCCGCAGCAGCAACAACAACGGCGACAGCAACCGGGCGGGCGTGGCAGTTTAAAGTGCTGCCTTTGACTGGCGTCTCCAAAGGGAGCAAAGTGGAAAGCCAGCTGGTATTATGCCTTAAGGACATTAACCTAATCAACGCTCTGTGCTCAACGCTCTGCACATGTGCAACACGAGCAAAAGGAAAGCGAGCAAGGGACGATGAAAGGAGCTGCATAGTGCATGTTGCATGCGATAGGGCGTTGCATGCACAGCGCATGCATTGTGTTGACAATTGAAGTCTGCTTAATGATGGGACTGTCGTCGTTGGGCTGTCGGTGGGCGGGTCAGGGCATTGACTACCCTATGAATTAATGCTTACTCCATGGCTCCTGAGATTTTGTGTGCAATGTTGGAAAATACTTATGTGGAGTATATTGAGAGTTTGTTGTTCTTAGAGTAAAACTTCGTCAACTCAAGTAATTAAGCAATTCAAGTGCGGAATCAAAGATGTGAGCGAAGTAAATGATGCGAATAATTGAATGGAAATTATTAAATATTAATTAGAAAAATTTTAAAGCAAACAAATGTTTAAAATAAGGGCAAATAAAATGAACAAACAATAAAAATATGTACATCATATTATACAGGCTATATATTAAAATTCGTAAACAGTAAAAAAAAGAGTTCCATTTGAAGCCCAATTAAATTATAATTGTGTCTATAATCAAATATGCCCATAATATTTTTATAAAATATATGTCCAACATCCAAATTAAAAAAAATATATATTTTTAAATAAATATCAAAATTAAATATGCAAAATTATAAATTTTTTAATCACCTGATAAAATAGTATTAGATAAACATGAGACTTCGTTAGTTTTCGTTTTTGTTCCTGTTGAGCGCCTAGCCTTGAATTATTCGCGTTGCGCTCTCGTCACGAACATCGTTTATTGAGAGATCCGATTGACATTCGTATAATGAGACTTAGGTCATTTACTTACACATGCACACACTCAGCTCAAACTGAATTCTACTCAAAGAGTATATTCTATATGCTTCTAGTGAGCACAGTTTTCGCATATACACAATACAATGTCTTTATTATTAGCTTAACTCAACGATACATTGCCATCCAATCGCGAACGACCTTGCTGAAGAAACAACGCAATCAGTTGTTCTCTCAGTCCTCTCTCAGAGTATCAGTGAAAGAATTTTACTGGCAGACATCACTCATATTGAAGATGAAAGCTGACCCTACTTAAATCGAGAACTTTTCATCGATTATTTAATAATTTACCAATACCAGTGCACATGCTACAACATATTTATATAAATCTCGAATTGATATGTTTTCAAGTGCAATCAGCCGATGATCGAGCAAAAAAATGCATATTGAATATGCATGCAGCCGATTTGCATTTTTTATATATCATACTATTTCTTTATTACGGTTTTTTTCTTCCTCTTCATTGCGTCACTTATATTTGCACTGATAAGCACATGGCATTTTTTTTATCACTATTCGCTATGCTGTAATATTTTTTATTAGAGTGCGCGGCATTTGCATAAAATAATATTATTATTGGCAACACAAGCAGATCCACACGCACACACACACTCACACTCACACTTACACACACAGCATCCGAGTGCATTAAATTATTGTTGACATAATTAAAAAAAAGTTGAAGTGTGTAGGCAGCACTGCCAACGCTTCATTGTCGAGCCATGCCAAAGAGGTTAAATAAAAAAGAAAAACATAAAAAAAGGGAAACAAATATTAAAAAATGCAACTCAACTGCATGTCGTTTGCATGTGTTTGCCTGGCAAAAACGATCGGCGCAGTGCAGTGCATGAGAAATGAAAAGAAAAAAAGGAAAATCAATGAAATTTGCTTGTTACGCCCCCGCCCCTCATCAATGTAGGAGCGAGCCTGTAATCAGGCTGACATATTCGCATACGAGCATGTAATTATGTCAGCGCTTGATTGCCCAGCACGCCCCCAGGCACGCGGCGCTACGTACGCCCTTTGCCAGTTTATGAAAATGCAATCGCCATTTTGCATATTGATAGAGCTCACAGAGACCTAATGGAAAAAACACTCTGTCTATTTACATATACATATATAAATCTCTATATATATAGTAGTGCAAAAACTGTGGACTGGACATAATTGTCATTTACTGCGCAGCTCTCTGTCTCTCTCTCTCACTCTCTATCTAACTATCTCTCTATGATTTTTTCAAATATTATTGCAATTATAGCAAAACTGCATTGATTTGATAACCATAATAAAAAAATTATGGACTATATATATTCACATTCAAA
Organism: Drosophila navojoa; assembly: GCF_001654015.2. Next base: position 907,734 of record NW_022045870.1, on the reverse strand, counting down.
TTTTCTCTGAAAAAAATGCAAAGTAATATGTTATATCGACACCATCAATTAATGTTGAACCAAATCATTTATGTAATATATAATTTGACAGAACAATTTTCTAATTCATTCCACCAATAAAATTAGAATAATTTCGTAAGCTCTTGTTTGCTTTCTTACAATTGTATTCTTTACTTGAATATTGGTTTAATTTTTTAAAAAGTATATTACTTAGATAATATTTCCATGACATAATTAGCTCGTTTTTTTTTTTTGCATAATTTGAATTTGAATTTTGAATATAATCTTAGTTTAGTTATTTTTTTGAATTCATATATCCTAAAAATATATTTCAGGAACCGTTTCTTTTTTTTTGTATATTTATTTATTTTTTTTATTATATTTATATATTTTATTATATAGTTTTACTTTTCAATTTAACTAAATATTTTTCCTATTATTGTAACTTTATAAATGTTTATTCATTTATTTCTTTTACACGTTTAGCATCTTTTTTATCCTAAGCCCATTGAAATTCTCTAAATTACAATTTATCTCGTAGTTAAAATTTTATTCTAATTCAGCTCAGAAAATAGCCTTAACTGTTATTCTTTTTATCAAATATAGTTATTTTACTTGGATCCACCCAGGGCTATTATCAACCATCTTTCATAGCTACATCGCCATTTCTAGATAATCTACTAAGTTAAATATATATTTTGAGAAGGTTAGTGGGTGAGCAGGCCAGCAAATTGACTTGCTCGATGTTTTCTTGTATTGCGGGAATTGATCGTTAGCTCTTAGTCAACTTTGTAATCCAACTTTACAGGAAAGAAAGTTGAGCCGGTAAATATTCGAACTTATTGCGTCTGCCTTTCCTTGCCAATACGCCCCGATATGTGTGTATTACCTATCCAATCAGCTCTGCAAGCAGACAGAGTTTTGTGACTGCCAAGTTCAGCCGCCTAATGAGCAACACGCTGCCAACAAGTTTAGCCTCAAAACTAACAATTTTATTAACTGCCAAACAACAACATTGCAAGCAGTTTTGTGGGCGAGCACAAGCTTCCAGCCCCTCCCTCCGTAGTAACTGTGGCTCCGCACGGAGCAGCACACGCAATTTATGCGCCGCAACGTATGCAACGTATTTCGTGTATGTCAGAGAAATTTGCAACGCCCTCGAAATGCATGAGCATGAGCCACGCCCACTTTTCTTTGGGAACTCGCAACTCGCTGGCTTGGGTGGCTGCTTCATTAAATTTACACGCACATAAAGAGCTTTACGGGGTGGGGGTGTGAGGGGGATGGTGACGGCGATGGGGGAAGGACAAGGATTGGGCAAGGGTAGCCGAGACTCTCGCACAGCGAAGACGCTGTCAGTTTTGTGCAATTTCCGGCGCAATCTTCATTTACAACTTAAGTTACAGCACAAACAACAACTACGACTGCATGTAAACAAACAAGACAAACACACATGCACACACACACACACACGTGGACATGGACAGACATAGCACTTGGCTGGCTGCCTATGCAAAAAGTGTAGCAGACTTTTAAGCTGTTGTGAAAACATTTTAACGCAGCCTGTCCTCTCTGAATTGGGTGAGTGTTCGCTGTGCGTGTGTGTGTGTGGCTGTAAGTCGTTACACACACACACACACACACACACACATACAAGTACACGCCTACCGCCTGCTGTGCAAATGACTTGGTCGTACTGTTAAGTTATGCCTATGAGTGCCTTAGCCCGGATATGCGAGAGAGCGCATTGCCAGGGTTGCCATAGTTGCTGAGTGCAAATTTATTAGGCGCATTGCATACTTTTGTGCGTTCACTTGAAAAATGACAACTTTAATTTAGCTACAAACACCGACAGCAACAGGAAAAACACACCGCACCGCCCCCAAACCAGAAAAGGGCCGAGACAAAAGACAATGACAATGGCCGTGGAGCCCAAAACAGAATAGGGTTGCAACCAGCAGGAGTTGCCACTGCTTTTGTCAGCTAACCACACAGTCAGCCATTGCGCCTAGCTGACTCTCCATGTGTCTGTGTGTGTGTGTGTGTGTGTGTGTGTGTGTGTGTGTGTGGGGACAAATGGTTACCAGACAGAGAAGACAGCAGAGAGCGTGTGACTGGGAACGAGTTGCGTAGCGCGTTGCCTTTTGATGGCCCCCGTCTCAGATGAATATTAATTACCATTTGAAAGCTTGTCATACACTTGTGTAAATTTATCAACAACAGCAGAAGCTGCAGCAGCAGTAGAAGCAGCAGCAGCAACAGAAGACAGACAATAACCAGAGTTGCCAAAGTGACAACAGTCTCAGAGTTTGAGTACATTGGACTACGTTGTCTAGTTCATTGTGGGGGGAGGCTGGCAGCCAAACAAAAGTTAGGCTTGAAAATTGCTTTGCATGGCAAAGGATTAGCAAAGGATTTGCATACACATTTCTCTAGCCAGCAGTCTCAATCTGCCCAGCTCGGATGCAGCTCGGCCCAGCCCACATTTTTCGTTGGTAGGGGGGTGGGCCACTGTCAAATATCATAAATAAATGCATGAGCCTTGTAAGCGCATGTGCTATGCGATATTTACACGTTACAGTGCAATGTAATTGATACTCCCATTCCCAAAGTATTGCCATTGGCATTTTTGCATCACTTTCGGTCAGGTATGCCGGGCGACCTCCTCTGTCCCATTGTCCCAGCAGGCACTGTTGCCAGGCAGCTGTTAGGGACGTGTAAATTGAATTGTTCATGCGTTCGCATTTGGGTCACTGATTGACAGCTATGCGAGTCCATAGATTGAGAAAGGAAACTGAGGCATTTCACACTGTTATTGATTTTTTTTTTTGTAGCAGAAGGAGATCATTAACTAATTACTTCATTTTCTATTCAACTGGAGTATGGATTTTTAAAGATTGGGCCAGTTTAGATTTTGAGTCAATTACATGTAGTGATTGGGAGTAGTTGATAGTTGTAATAATTTCAGCTAAATAATAATTAAAATGAAATAATAATAATAACTCATTTTAATAGTAATTATAATAGGCAAGAAAAAAAAATTAAATAACAAAAAAATTGAAAAAAAAAAAAATAATAATAATGATATTTAATGTGATTTGATATTGCAAAATAACAGTCTTTTGTCTAACAGCAACATAGCATCTAATTAACAGAATAGTGTTGCAAAACAAAGCTGACAGCACATTTCATAGTATACTCAAATTAGACCTTCACGAGAGGGAGACAAATATAGTTCTTGCTAAACGTAATCCAAGGCTACTTAGAGAGAGAATGAGATAGCTTGTAAGCCTCTCGTCAAAATAGCAGTGTGCGTTGTTGCTTGAGAGTAACATAGAAGAGGCTACTCTGAAGATTCGATATTAAATAAGAGAAAGTGGGCTGCAGAAGTCGAGCAGGAAACGGAAATATGTCTGTAAATATGGAAAAAGAACATACGTATATTGATAATATTATATATTAAAGATTTATATCCTACATATAATTCGATTTTATTAGAATTATTTCTCATACATTCCACTGACTTTTATTCTTGCAGGCACCACCTATACACTGCAACAAAATATCAATGCCAAGTCGTTGTTGAGGACGACACCCGCCGAGCACGCAGCCAGCAAATGGCGCAGCATATCAGAGCAGAGGCCGCAGCTGGTGCAGAGTTCGCTCGAGCTTGCGGCGGACGCACAGAGAATGCGCCAGCTGGCAGCTGACCATAAGCCGGTGGTGGGTCATAGCAGTGCGCCCTCCAAGTGTGCCAAGAACTGCGCCAAGGCAAAGGTGGCCAAGTGGAAGGCGCAGCTGAAGAGCCATCGCGTGCACCAGGCGCATCGGGCAGCCCCGCACAAGGAGGCCAAGCCGCGATTGCGCCGCGAGACGGAGGAGGAGGAGCTGGAGCTGCCCGCGGTCATGTCCAGTGCCACCACAATGGCGACGAGTGCCACCGCCACGACGTACGCAAACCGAACGCTCTCCGGGCTGTTGACTACGATGAAGGCGAAACGCGCTCGGTCGACGGTGCATCTGGCGCCGGAAGATCTGAAGCCCAAGCCCAAGGAGCCCGTCATCATTATCGATGATGTGGAGGAGTTCGACAGTGGCACCGCCACGCGCGATCTGTTTGCCAAGAGTCGCGAGGCGGACCTGATGGACGACGAGGGCCCGCTGGAGGGTCCGCGGGCGTTGCCCCTGCGCCCGGTGCTGCCCAATCCCTACGAGGACGAGGAGATGTCGGTGGTCTATGCCGAGCAGCACTCGGAGATTAGGCTAATGTGCGAGGTCGACCTGGACATATCCTCCAGCATGTGGTACAAGAATGGCCAGGTAAGTGACAACAATTGCCGCCCTACCACACCGTCTCCCCAGTGTCAGCCGACTCTAAATGCAGCTGTCGGAGCTGCCAACTTGTTTGCAGTTTTTGACTTTAATTGCATTCTTGTGCGGCCCGTTAGCTACTAGCGCTTCCTTTGGGTCCTTTAAGCTGTCTCGCAGCATTCGCATTTTAATATTTCTACCCACCAGATAGTGGAATTAGGTAGTGGGTATTTTAGCTGATGGCTTAAGTTCTCTTTGTGGCAAAAAATTCCTATTGTTCCTATTATTGAAATTAAAATAAAAACATACAAGACGAGATAAACATGAGTAAAGAATTGGTTACATAACTAATATTATATACAAATGTATATAAATTAAATTTAAAATAACAAAAAATAAACAAAAATAAATTAATAAATGAATTCTGGTCTAAAACATATGTGACATTTAAAAAGAAATAAATTTTTTGAAGAAGATAATTATGTGAATCAAATGTAAACAAAATTATAAATCAAAACAATTAAACAAAAAATAAATAAATAAATCAACTGTTTACCTAAATCAAAAATTCGATTAAAAAAGAACTACGAATTTAGTTTTGTTTTTTGTTTATTTTGTTTCTATAATTATTTTTACTTGCACAAGTCATGAATCAGCATTTAAATTTAGTTTTCTCTATTTTTAATGTATTTGTATTTTCTTAGTGGAATACAGGGTGTTTCATAGTTTCGCTGCATAATTTAAGCAGCAATATTCTTAGTTGCTTTTTATTGCCGCCTGCACTGCGTTTGTCCTTTGTCCTCGCTGGCCGCTCTCCCTTTCTTCCTCTCTCTCTCTATCTCTTTCATACCCATCGGAGGCTGGCTTCTATCTTCCTGTCAGACGTCTCAAGTGTCAGTTCTTCTCGTCTCTCCCCCTCTCTATTTCTCTGGCACTATCTCTGTCTGTCTCTCAGCTACTCTCATTTCCATTCTGTGTCTGGCTTTTGTGCTTCTGCTTATTTGTCGTTTAAATGCCGCATTATGCAAATAGGATAATCGTTATTATTTGATAGTTTCTGATGTCAAAAGCATTTTAAGAGTTCATCTGTCAGGGGACCTGCTGCCCTCTGCTGCTCTCTGCTGCCCTAACGAGCCCACGACTAAGTCGTGAGGGCTTCTGTTTTTTGCACTGTGTGGCCGACTTCTAATTACAATTTTGTGCGCTGTGGCAACGCCCACGAGCTGCAGCAAAATATTATACAAATGCAAATTACAAACACTTTTTTTTGGCTGCTGCGCGTGCTTTAACTAACGAGTTAAATTGAAAGAAAAAATGGAAGAGAGAGAGAGAGTAAACAGCTGGCGGTTGGCAGCAGGAGTAGCAGGAGTCGGGGCAGCGGCAAAGAGCCAAAAACTGCAACAAAATTAACAAACATGGCGCAAAAGTTAACAACCAGCCGGCAAAAGTTATTGAGTTGTAATTGCAAGCGCAAACAGTCGACGTGGAGGGGCAAAAAGCTAGTCTACCTTTCGGCGTAATGCAATTATAACCGCTTTGCCTGCCAGCGGCCGCAGTCGAGAGCATTTTCCGAGCCAGCCCGGCAAAAACTGTGTGGATGATAGTATGCATCACGCACACGTTGAAATTTATTAAACTTCACGCAGAAAAAAAAAAAAAAAACACGAAAAGAAAAGAAAAATAAAAAAACAGAGAGTTGCAGAAAAAGTGTATGCAACGTTGGAGCTCAAAGGAATTATGGCAAACGATGCCAAATTTTATTGCAGAATTTTATCAAAAGGACTTCATTGAACAAATTTAATATATTTCATTAAGTAAAGTTTTTTATTGAACGCTATATTGAATTTAATGCAAATATCGAATCGAATTATGAAAACTGTCACAGCAGCATGAAATGAAATATGGGCAGAGCATTGGCCAGCGATTGATAATTATTTCATTTTAATTGAAATTGATTAAACTGAAAACAAGTTGTCTTGCCTGTTTGTGATCTCAACAATATAGTTTTTATTTATCATAATAACTTCATCAGAAAGTCATTATGCAGAACTTGAAGCAAGCTCTCTCTATATATATATATTTATTTGTACATAAACAACAAAACATCTGTGCGGTGCTCGACTTGCTGTACTTACTTTACTCAGCTTGTTTATTTTACAGTTGCCGTTGTTCCGTATTGTTTGTACTGTGGTTCTTGCTGTTGTTGTTTGTGTTGTTGCTCGTGCTGCTCTTGTGTAGTGTAAATTGCAACAACGAGTGGGCAGGCCAAGTTGTTGATGGGCAAATAATAGTTGAAACTAACACAACAACAAGAACAGCAACAACAACTGCAATACTAACAACAACAAGAGCAACAACAACAGCAGCACTTTGTGTACGTGCCTCGGCTGTTGGTCTGCGGCTTGGCTTGGCTTGGCAGTTAACTGACGCTTCCAGCCAGCACCTGGCCCAGGTGTAAGTGTCTGCATGCGTTGTATGCCTTTGTGTGTGTGCGTTGGTTTTGGCAAAAAGCGTTGCATACTTGTGGGCGGCGCATGCAAACATTGTTGCTGCCAATGTGTTGACTAGCAGTTCGCATCGCTGCCGCCGCTGTTGTTGCGTTCGCTGTCTGCTGTTTATCCTATACGAAAATTAAATTCAATATTGTGCGGCGTCAATGCGCGTAAGTTAAGAAATGCCATCGCTGGATACAAAAAAATCCACCAAATTGGCTGTCAACAGCTGCCATTTGGCGTATTGCACACACCAAATGTGACAGGCACGTCTTTGCTCGCTCTCCTCTACCCCTCCCTCTGCTGTCTACTGTCCCTGATTGCTGCACTTGTTTGTGCTATCGAAAAAAAAAGAAAAAGGTAAAAAAAAAAAAACAGGAAAAATCCGACGACTTTGCAATCTCTGTGACATTTCGCATCTATCGATTGCGCTTGGTTTTATTTGCCGTAAAAATTTGTCGCACTATTTGTGCACACGTCGTGCTGCAACTGCCCCACGACCCCAACTGCAGCGCGGCCTTTAAACACCAGGCTGGGCTAAGCTTTTGTCTACGCGCAATTTGCTAGCTTTTATTGCGCAATATGCTCCAAGGCGACAACGGCCAGACATAAAGCTTGCGGTTTTAGGTTTCATCTGGGCAACCAGCACTCATGCGACGCGACAGCTATGACAAAATGTTATACTCTGCTTGAGTTCAAAATACTCTGCAGATTTACAGTAAATTTCAGTTGAAATCAAGCGTGTGATTTAATTTTGTAAGTTGTATGAATTGCTCATAAATACCTATGTATATAAATAAATAATTTATAAACAGCCAAATAATTAAATAAAAATATGTAAATATATATAATACTTGGTCTTCGATTTTCAAAAAGAAAAAAAAAATTAAATAAAATAAAAATAAAAAATAAAAATAAATAAATAATAAACAAATAAAAAAACAAAAATAGTAAAATACTTATGACAAAATAAAATAAAAAATAATACTAAATAAAAAATGATATAGATATATATATATATATATACATAATATGTTCTTCGAGAATACAAATATCTTTGAGAAAATAAAAATAAAATGCAAAATAATATAGAAATATATATGTATATTTTTATATTATCAAATATTAAAATATTAACAAAAAATATAAAAACTACAAATAAATCTTGAATTTATTTTAATTATTTAACAATTTTAATCTGACAAAATAATAAATAAATAAAAGTGGAGGATCAGAGTTTGTCTAGACCAATAAATTCTCGAATGACATGTGTCCTCTGGAACATATATGTTTTTAATTTATTTTATTTATTCTACAGCTGTCGTATAGCCAGATATACCCTACAATTCTCAGATGCGTTGTTTTTATGGTTGCATCTTTGGTCGTTGGCCATTGTTGCATACTTTGTGGCGCTTGGCAGGCTGAAACTTATTTATAGCCGCAGCTATTATTGTTGTTGCTGTCGTTGCTGTTGTCATGGCTCAGGTTTAAGGTCAACAGACTTTGTCTGGTTGCGGGAGCTGGCGCTTTTTATGTATCCCAACAGCGGCTAGAAGCACATAAATCTCAAAGGGTCTGGCTGTCAAAAGCCGCCCTAAGCCTCCATTAGTCAATTAGAAGACGCAGGGCAAAACTTAATGCATGACATTAATAGAGTGATTCGCTTTGCGCTGCTCGTTGGTGGTGCTCGGTGGTGCTCAGCGGCAAAGGCAGATGCGGCAGCGACTGCAGTTGTAAGTAAATCACATCAAGCCAAGAAATTAATCACTCAGACTGAAGGCGGCAAATCCCCAAATGAAAATCAAGCAACAATGCAACGTCAGCGGCTGTTGCAGTGGGCGTGGCAAGTTGCTAACACGCCGCTTACTTTGTACCTTTGACAACTTTATTAAGTTAGTAACAATGTCGGAGCCCTCTCTCTCTCTCTCTCTCTCTCTCTCTCGCTCTATGCGGGAATGCCGAGACGAGGCTCCACTTTCCAGCATCGCTCGCTGGCAAATAAAATCAACGCCGCTGACGTTGCAACAGCAGCAGCAGCAGCACGACGAAGGAGCAGAGGCAACATTTCCCCACGGTGCAATTGTATTAGTTGTGTTAAAACAAAAGCCAGCCATGTGAAAGCGAAGACATGAGCGGAGCACATGCTTTGCAGATCAGAGAGTGGACTGGGAGTGGGGGTGGAAGTGGGGCAGCTGAACCACGGCGGCTGCAATTACAACAATGATGCGGCAACAATGTGAGACACTGGCAGAGCCAGCCGACAGCCACAGCTGCGCCACAATTAAAATGCTCTTCTCGTGGCAGCAGCAGCGAATTAAGATGATTATTAAGAGGTCTTCCGAAATACAGCAGAAATTTGCAGCTGTTCAATTTACAGTTCGATAAATGCGGTTCACAAAACTCGGGCTTTTCCATATACGAAGTCGGGACTAATTGAATTAATTAATGCAGGAGAAACGCTGGTTAGGACAAAGGCTGATAATCAAATATAAAATATTTAATAACAATTAAAAATAATGAATTATATAAAAAATAAATAATGCATTCGATATTACAAAAAAAAGTAATTTAAATAAACTTAAATAACTAATAAAATAAATAATAAGTAATAAAAAAACCGAAGGCCCAAATAGGTTATTAGTGCACGGCTATTTAATAAAATATAATAGTAAAATCATTCAAATAATCCATTATTAAAAATAAGATTATACAATATATTTTTAAATTTACATATTTACCATTTTCACATACAACAAATTAAATATATATAAAATTGATACCTTTATGGAATTCTCTGTTATGTAGAGCATTTGAATTTCTTTAGCTTAGACTGCTCTTGATTTAACAAATATATTTTATCATTACCGACCGACTGAAGCCCAACTTCCCCTCCCCCCTCCACTGCTTGCTCATGTTGCAAACAGCATTTGCAATTGCATTTCAGCTGCTGCTGTTCGCTGACTTTCGTCTTGTGCGCTGTCTTCAGCAAACTGTGCAACAAACACACTCGCTGCGAATGCCTTCGCCGCGCACGGCACCGCACCGCCCCGCATGTGTCCATTGCGAGTGCAACTGCGGCAATGACATGCGACAAGTGTTGCACTGACAGCTTGCAACATGAGCGACTTTTGTTGTACTTTCTGGAGCGCTGCACAATCCATTGGAGGTCCCTATGCAGTCATGCAGCTAGCCTTAGCTACTTTGAGTGGCTGCCAAACTCCCCATTTCCCCGCGCACCGCAGCATGTGTGTGATTGTGTGTGCCAAAGAATTTATTGTTGAAAATTATCAAGAGGCTAATATATTTGCCGAAAGCAATTTCAAGTTAGTAGCTTTGGGGCAACAGCAAAGGCAGCGCTAGCGACAGGCAGCGAGTAATGTTTGCTGACAAGATTTTTGCAATTCCAAGCAAGACAGAGAGAGATAGTCCAAGTGAGATAGCAACAGAGCCGCTAGAGAGGAAGAGAATTAGAGTGTTACATATATGTAGTCATTTTTCGACTTCGCCCTTACTGCTTCTACTCTTCGTCGATTGTTTGTGCCAGGAAGTAGATTGAATGAAACTTAAGCAACTACGGAGGCTTCGTATCTTCGTTTTGACTAATTATGGCAATTAAAACCACATCCGAAATAATGTAGCAATATCAAATATAAAGTATAAGGTATAAAATATATAATTTGAAATATAAAATATAAAATATAAAATATAAATATAAAATATAAATATAAAATATAAAATATAAAATATAAAATATAAAATATAAAATATAAA